>CAJUYH010002774.1:0-37387 GCA_910591685.1 Galerucella tenella
TTTTTAAGCTATTCGAAGTGACCTAAATGTTTTGCTTAGCAGTGTAGTTTCCGATGCAGTGCGACACATGGTTCCGTGTAGTTCACCAGAACACCAATATTTAAAAAAGCGCATTTTGAAAGTATTCACTTAACACTAAATTTTTGAGGAAAATATAAAATAAACTTACCGTTTGAATTTGCAATTTCCTAGAAATATATAGGACTGAATCTTCATTCTTATAGCTGTCGACACTAGACACAATATTCAAACATCAGTTTTTATAAGAAAAATGGAAGTTGAAAACGAGATTTATGCCCAAGCTAAATATTTGTTTTTAATTTGACAGCTCTGACAAGTTGTGACACAAAACATAATTAAATTAAATAGAGTAGGCAAGTCGATAGACGAGAGCGTCTCAGAATCGAAAGAAAAATATATTATAATGATACTATATTTCGTCCCTTGCTCAGTGCGCTTGTACTAAAAGAAAACCTGTTGGTCTTGGCTCGTTTATGTGTCTGTAAGTAATAACTATTCTAATAACAAAACATTAGGAAATCCAGTGACCTGTCAAATAAAATTCAATTAGGCAATCCAGTGACCTGTCAAATAAAATTCAATATGGCGACACAGGGCAAACAAATGTGATTTAATACATTGTAGACCGTGGATTTTGGTATACATAAGTGTTTATTTTGGAGAAAGGTGCTTTTATTTTGCTTTGGTGTCTTTATACTAATAATATACAATAAAAAGTTCAGTTTTATAAAACTTCTAGCAGGGTATATCAATTTAGGACCAACTTTTGGTTGTGTACCTTTGTAAAAACATTATTTTTTTGTTAGTGGTTTTTAGATTATCAAGAATTATTATTTAATATTTACGGGTAAATACACACTGACTAAAACATATACAATATTAGAATGGAAGTAAAACTTTTATGAAATTGCTGGCATTGAAATTTCACTTGCTTGAATTGGAAGATATCACCTGCAGTATTTAACTTTTATGCTTACGGATTTCAGGACTGAAAGAAACACCTACTTCAAAATGCCAACAACTTGTATTGTAGTCGGTTGTAGGAGCCGTTCAAACCGAGACCAAGTAAGCTTTTTTAAGGTCCCAACTGTTTTAAATAAACACATTTTTGGTGCACAAGAATGAATTAAGTAAGAAGCGTAGAGAAATGTGGTTAGCAGCAATCAATAGGAATGATTTAACAGAATCAAAAATCAAATATCAGGCTGTATATAGCAGGCATTTTGTTCAGTTTTGTTCAATAACAATATTTATAAAAACTAAGAAAAGTGATATATTCTAAAATAATATACTAAACACTAATAAAATATACTAAATTGAAGCAAAATATACTAATAAATTCGACTAAAAAGTCTTGGGCGCTGTTTATGACTGAATTGACAATACAAAACTAACCTATCTGTCTAAATTATATTAGGTCACGTGATCTGGATTGCCTAATTTTCATGAATTTCAAAAAAGAAGTGAAGCAGAAGAATACAGGTTTGCCAAGCAACTTATTTATTAATTGGTTAAGGTTTCAAGTCCTCGGCACCCTACCCTTCACAATCTTTCCACTAGAACCGACTTGGAAAATCTTTCCCAGTTCGCTCTGATGACAGGAGTTATATTTCCAATTGGTTCATCTCTGTGTACTCAGGGCACAATGACCAATCCTGTCACTATCTTTTTTTACTACTAGCTGTGAAGTTGACAATTATTGCTTTTTCTAGCCAACTGAGAAGTTAAATTTCTCTATTAGTGGTTAATAATGTTTTCTATTAATTACCTGGGTCAATAATGGACAAATTCAAATATTTTGAGAACTCAGGGATAGTTGTTCAACAAAAACTTGTACAACATAATTTTGTATACCCAGGAGATTGTCTTTAACATATTTGCTGCTTGAAATTACTTATCAAGATCAAATTATTGAAATAAAAATGCCATTAGTTTAAAAATTCGCGCTCAACCAAAAATGACTGATGACATAAGGAGTACGTTCATAATGTATGGAGCCCTTAACTGACAGTGTATACATGTCAGTCAGACGACGGGGTAAACGCTTCTAGTGGTGCGTTTGTGAATGTTTTAAAATTTTTCTCTTGAATTAAACTTCTTGATCAAAAATTTTAAAAACTATGAAACAATCGTTATGATTGCCGGCACTATAATCGATAAAATATCACTTTATATTTTATTTTGTAAATGTTCAAGCAGCCAAACAAATAATTTTAGTCTTATAACAGGTAAATATACTCATAATTTTCTTGTGGCTGTCACCATATCCGCGATTGCGTAATTAACATTATTTCATTGATGTAATAATTATGGCTTTGCTTACCGACGCCCTACTTTATATACTAAATTCATGTCAATGAAACCAAAATATGTTTCATGGTTTTAAACAGTAATGAAAAATAATTGGCGAAAAATAAGACTTGTATTTAATACCTACTCTTTTGGAATACAAACAAATACGTAATGTGGTTAGGAGGAAATAATTTCAGATGAATTTTCTCTTCTGTGGGAAAATCTGTGTGTTGGTAATAAAAATATTACTGTATATTTATGTTAGTTGTGAAATTAAATAATAATATTTGTTCCATTTTTATTTTCTCAACTTTTTATCAAACTTGATTACTTATAAATAAAAATTTTATTTACTATTGTGAATTCAATATGGTGGCAGAAAACGGAATTATCTTTTTGTACATTACTCCATAACATTGCTTCTCTTTGACATAAGATTTCCATTGTTTGATAAAAGCCTATTGAATTTTTTTCGTTTTTTTCTTGTTTTCGTTGTTTCATAAGTATTATTTATTGGATTTATTAAGGACATTATCCAACGAAATATAAGAAAAATGAGGGAAGTTAAGCGTGGTAGTGATTTAACCAACTTTCGACGGAAGTCGCCATATTGAGAAGCCACATTAGTGACATTAGTCATCAATTCTTGGGTCAAATTGATAAGCCACGTTAAAAAAATAGTGATTTTCAGTATTAGGAAGGTTATTTATGAGTATTGGTAAAAATTTAAGTTGATATTAAAAAGATGCATATGAGAGTTTTTTGTTTCCCCCAATTGAATAATTTAATGTACGCCTCTGGTTTGTTTAAGCTTCAACAAAAGTCGGCCATATTCAGAAGCCACTTTGGTCGATGATTCTTTATATTGTTATGTTCTCTCCTCTTTCTTTTACCTCGTTGACAGGAATCTCTATGTCGCATTTTATAAATAACACAGATACCTATGTATTTTTATTCAAGAGTGCAATTCAGAATTGAAATTTGGAAATTTTTGGAGGTAGGTGTAGGGAAGTGGAAGACAAGGCGATTAAAAAATCGGGATCTTGATTTTTATTGATCAAATAAAAATTAGAAAGATAATCTGTAGTCAAATTTACAGCTCCATGTTCTTTTCATAAAATAAATCATTTTGCAATGAAACTGAACAATCCCAATTTTAAAAGATGAGTTCATTTATTTTTGAGAATAGAACAATTAGTGTGTAATAATTGGCTTTCCTGCTTTTTGCATTAATTAAACTAGTCTCTTGGTGAATTTACCCTTTTTATGTAATAATGAGATTTCATTGCTTGAATTGTAATTTTATAATTAGGAAATCTTGATTACTTATTTAAAACTATACCATTAAATAACCTTGCGAATAATCAAGAACCTCAAAGATGCAGTAAACATTTTCACTGGAACCAAATAATAGTATTAGATGCTATTACTAAATAAATTTTCAACACTGTGGTACAAGATTAACAGTTGGTGATCTTAAAAAGAAATCCACTGTGACTTTTAATACTTTTCACTGTCATATTTTGAACTTTTATTTCTCTACACTGCATTAGTAGTACAGGGAATGAAGCATTTCACCTGGCAATTTTTTCGACCAGCATGGATTGACTTGAAATTTCAACAGAAGGTAGGTGATAGCCCAAGGATCAAAATCTATATCGAACCGAAGGGCGCTAAAGCCTTTGGGGTGGTTGCCACCCCATCTCGGGTGTGAAAATTTTTTATTACATTTTAACCACAGGAATCGATTGAAAAAGTGATTCTAAGCAAAAAATGTTTCATAAATTTTTTTTGTAAAATCAATATTCTCTAAGTTATTCGCGATTGAAAGTAACGCTTTTTAGAGGAAAAAATCGACGTTTACCACAAAATTAGTGGAAACATAAAATTGAATTGTAAAATGTTTAATTTGAAGTTATAAGTATTACAGTTTATAGAAATTTTTATTTTCTAGATTTTTTCTTAAGTGGGTCGTAGAAAAAATATGCTGCTCGACTCGTGTGGATTGTCCATATCGCACTTGAACGATTGAGCACTCCGCCCACGGCGTCGTGCTCAAACTTCGTCCTCGTGCGATATGGCCATCATATCCACACTAGTTGCACAAACTACAATTCCTTTCAAAATATTCCCTTTTACATTTTAAAGTTATCGAATTAAAACATTCAAGTTTTCAAAATTTCAACACCCTGTATTTCGAAAAGTAAATGTGCTAAACCCCTTAATCGCGCAAAAAAAATTATGGAAATAATAGTAAAAATTTATCCGAACAAATTCAAGTAGATCACCAGCACTGCGAATACCAGCTTTGCATAGAATTTAAATATAGCATCGGTGGTTCAGTGGTAGAATGCTCGCATTGCACGCGGGCGGCCCGGGTTCGAATCCCGGCAGGAGCATATTATTATGAATCGCTGCTTCGTAAACGAGAGAGACTAAGGAGGCACAAGCACGCAAGCAAGGCACATAACGAAGCAACGTAACATAACGTAGCGTAACGTAACGCGTGACGGTAAGATCATTTGCGTCCCGACCCCTGGTCGCTCAAACATAACCTGGCGTAAAGAACTAAAGTTCCAATAAAGTTCCAATAACTATTTTTACAATTCAAGTGCAAATACGACAGTATTAATTTGAATGCAACTCCTCAACAGTGCCTCATATATTATTTTATGTTACATAAAAATCTTGAAACCTGATACCTTAATAACATGCTTACTGAAAAACATTTCTACCAAACTGGTAGTGTTAGTCCAGTCAGTCTGTACATTAAGAAGAGAAAGCAAATCCTTTCGATGAGGTGGAAATATTTGTACTGACAGCTCAGAATGGATGAGGCAGAAATCTCTATATTTTTGGGAAATCGGACCAGGACAAAAAGGAGCAGAAAGGAAAGAGTTCTTTAGAAGTGAGACTGCCTGGCGAATGAGCGGATTCTTGTACTGGCGACAAGAAGTCACCGGAAAGAAGCTAGAGGGACAAGAAGTGACAATAGGCTCTTCCTCTTAGCAGTACATGGAGCGGAATGTGGTGTTACTCTTACCAAAAATATTATGTTTGCTCAATGTTGTGGTGGACAAAATCATAATGGGGAACAAAGCGAAATGGGAAACAGGCTTTTGACATTATTCCAACTGGAAAATTTGTGGAGAAAAATTTACTAGCCTTGAATAAAAAATATTAACACAATGCTTTCATATTTTTATAATATTGAATCGTCCAACTCGTATTAACTGAAAACTATAACAAACAAAACAATCATATGTATTAAAGACTTTGACAGCTCTGCAAACTCCAAATTCGAATGGCCTTTGTTAACTGGCTGTTAGTTCATAAAATATATAATCAGAAAGTGTCTAACTTCATCTTCAGGTTTGTGACGTATCGGTAGTGAAAAATGCAATCATTTAGTAATTCTTAATTTCCAGTTTCCTCCTAAAATATTTGGTTTACAAAAATTTTAAATTAATTTTTGCAAAGAAGTACTAATATATTTTAATAAAACACCAATTTATGTATTAAGAGCTCAAAGTGATGCCACAGTATAGAAACGAACCAGTAGTATAACTGTAAATTGCCAGAGCTTTTGATGACCTTGAACGGATCGCTTTACGATTCATTTTACCATAGGCGTAGGTGGCATAAGTTTTAAAATGACTTGAACGTGCTAAATGATTTTCTTAAATATTGTAGAACAGTACACTGATGAGTGAATAAAACAATAGTCATACAAAATATTTATTGGTTTTTCCATATTACAATTTTCATTTTGTTATGATTTTTTTAATTTTTATTGACAAATAATGTGTAATATTGTCGTACCCTGAAGAAAAATTTTATTAAATATTTTATTGGAAAATCAACACAGGGATGTACAAACTCTGTTGTTTGACTAATATTTATAAGTGATTCAACAATATTATCTTCCGTAGCAACTTTCTCAAAATTCATTTGGAATAATGTTTCTAATAATGAGATGTATAGTACAAAATTTTCATGCGGCATATTCAAGTTTCCAAAAGTATACTTATTCGTATTTTCATAAGTTCTAAGGTAACAGTATAAAGACGAATCGTCTAAATTCTGATTCGCTTGTGAATTCGTCTCACATACGCTGCATGTATGAATCTCCGAACATTTTTTAATCAAATAACAACAAAAGTAGCGAACAAAATTCTTTTCCAATAAATCATGTACGGAAGTGACGGCTTGACATTGACAGATAAACTAGTTAATTAACGCATGTGCACACAAATTTGCGATCACGAAAACTACTTTCTTTCGCCTCTTGTTAGATGGTGTACTCTGTGCTTCAACATCCGTTAGATGAACACGTGTTCGTAGTTCAGTCTAAGAAAAATTTTAACAAATTTAAAAATTTTTAATATCTGGATATAATACACCCTAAACAGGGGATCATTTTAATTTTAATGTTATCCTAGTTCTTTTACTTTGTGACGTCAATGTGTTGTCAAAGTTTCTTGTATAAATTACCTGACGAGTAAGTAATTCTTTATCTACTTCTTTTACATTTTCCAACTTTATTACTTACTTGCAGGTAAGCACTGAAGATGGCTTAACAGCCGAAAGCGCACTGCGATTTTAATAAATTAATATTTACACAGAATACAAATATGTTTTCTTGACTAATAAATCATTTGTCTGAAAGTCTTTAGGCATTGCATTATTTGATAAAAGAAATATTGTTGGAATAGCCTTTTTTAAAAGAAGTTTTCTTTTATGAGGTTGCATAATCATGTCTGGTTCAAAATGAGCACCACATAAACGATGACTACTATTGTATAGAGTTTCTATTTTTGGCATCAAGCCAGGCATATCGCATGCTTCAAGCACTTTAGCTCTGAAACAAAAACAACAAATTAAATCAATGCATGAAACTAAGGCTCATAAATGTAATATGAATATTAAATAATAAAGTAATATACTTTTCGTATGAAAATACGAACAGTTTCTCACTCTTCTGAATCCTTTGGAAAACGGTAAAATTTTTCATCACAATTATAATATTTATTGTTACATCCACGAACTACACACACACTACCCGTTTTCTTCTTTTTAATGGTATCCATTGCAAAAAAATGCCAATAAACTATAAAAATAATACCAAAACCCCGTAAAAATATAAGCTGTAATAAATAATTTTATTCGCAAATTCACCACTGGCACTTTGGTTGGATCGCAGCACAGCACTGGCCGCCGGATGAGATACTCATCCGAACGACGTTGTAGGTCACAGAGAGCTCGGCAGTGTAACTATACTGTGATGATACATTATCGCTTGAGAGTAATAATAAGCAATAATGTCACGTTTTTGCTCGTAATACATACAACATTTTTTCTGCAATCACTTAATTGTAGCTATAAAAAACAAATATAAAGAATTCATAAAAACTAAAATCTGTCAGTTTAAATATGTCAATTCAAATATGTTTTAAACTTTTATATCTGTCACTGTCAATACAATTGTGTTTGTAGTATCGGTTGTTATGGGCAACGAGGGTTTTTCCATTTTTTACGCTCGGCGAGCGTAAATTAATTCTCCTCAAGAAACGTCAACTTTTCGTTGTCAATGGCAAGCGAAAAAGCATACTTTTCAATGTGATTGCAGAAAAATTTTATTTTTGTACAAAATGACTGGAGTATAAACTTTGTAAATATCATTAATCATATCCTAACCTCACCGTTTTCATGAAACTTTTAATATTCAACCAAACAAAAAAAATTTAATTTCAGCATAAATCGAACTTACTTTATGTAGACAACCCAATCGGAATATATAAATAAATTTAATATTTAAGTTCATGGTCAATCGAATGGAAAATATATTATCATTTAACGTATAATGTACGATGGTTTCATCAAGCAGAACTACATCAGCAAGATTGCCAAGATTATAGGAATTGTATTGCTGATGGTCCCAAAGATCGTGGAGAAGTCCGCAAATGGTAAGAACAAAGCTTAGTACTTAGTTTACTGGAGAGATACTCGCAAAAAGGTTATATTCTGGTCACTGGGTTAAATTGCTCCTGGAACTTCAGAAACGGATAAGAGTATACCATTTAGGAACCAAACACTCCCAGAAGCATGGAAAAACCCTTTCTTTCTCTTTCAAGCGGAAATTCATGATGCAGAAAAGTGTATTCAGGTCAATATTGATGAAGGGTATAGAAGGCCAAAGAGATCTGGTGAAATCAGTTTCAAAATGGTGTGGAAATGCCTGGGCAAACTCATTGAACTAGGCGAGAACAATATCGTCACCATTGTGTGGATTCCAGGACACACTGTGATAGAAGGAAATGAAATAGCAGATGAATTAACAAAGGAAGGGGACTGCGGTATTAGCTCCAACGTAATATTTGAAGAAATAGGTAAAGCCGAAAAAAAGAGAATATGTTACCATTGGAAATATCTAGTAGGGCTTAGACAATCAAAGATACTTCTGAGTGACTACAACCTGTTGAGTAACAAAGTAAAATTGCTTTCAAACTCTTAACAGGGGACCTATCGGAACATTGTCGGCTGAATGGGAACCTGAAATAGCTTAAAGAAGTGGAAGGAAAATATGGATTCTGTGGTATGGAAGAAGAAACCTCCATTCACATAATCGCGGAACATCTAGGAGACTATTGGATAGAAGAGAGTCACTCACCTAAACCTAAACATCCGGGAATTTCTCCGGGAAATAGGCCTAAAGGACTACTAGCCTCTGATACTTTTCTCATGTCAAAATTAATATTCTCAAGTGCTTTTCTTTCGATGCGAAGGAGTGCAAGATCACTGAGACAATCCTGTCACATTGAAGCACGTAAATAAGACAAAATAAGCTTCAATTTGCTGAAGGACCGCTCACAGCAATTGAAACAGTCTTTGCGGTGAAATGAGCAGATTCGGAAATACGTCACCTCCGTGTGAAATAATTAGAAAACGCCATTAGCAATCCTGTATTGTGGATGTGTCATTTGTTTACGAGTAGAATGGCTCCCCTTAATGCTCAATGGGGTGCCAAGATCATTCTTGCCAACTAGTTAGTAATGAAGATATTTGTATCACTCCAAAATTAAATCTAGCAAACGTCTTTGGGATACATTAGTTTACATCTAAATTAAATTAAATAATTAGTTTGAATACCCATTTTGGCGCTCCCTATATTTTCAGACGGCCATTCTGAGACATTTGTTCTGCACAACTTGCATTCGTGCGAATATATTTTTTGTTGTTGAGAAGAAAAATGTGTAGTTGTATAAAGACAAAGCAAAAGTGCACACGTGTGCAGTCACCTTAGCAAAAATTGGACTACGAACTGCTACCATATGGAAAACTTTATCTTAACGTATAAATGTATAAACTTTGTCTCAAAATATTATCAAAAATGGGAAATAATTGACGCAATGATATTATCGATTACTATTTTGTAAAATAGTATTCTATTTTTTTAGACTTCTGTTTAAATTTTATCCTTGAACTTTCTAATCTGGAAACAACCTATACTTCTGTGAATAATTATTATTCCAGCCAGTTTGTCTTTCGACTACAGTCGTCAAAAAAACCAGTAAAATTTAAATAAACCAGAACGGGCTTATATTTTTATCAAGTCCATTTGTTATTTTTATTAACTATTTAAAAAAAATTAGTGTGTGAAACAGATGATATTTTTATGCCAAAATATACGCTCATAAAAATGTGGTTGGGTTTTTCTATTCAAGATGAGGTCTGAAAATTTTTATTTCGTAATAATATCATTCGGCTCAGGCTCAGAATGTGGAGTTTACTCGAGAGCACTGAGCCTGAGGATTAAGTGATTAAGTGGGGAATGGGAAACAATACCAGCGTGGTTCAAACAGAACTAACAGGTATCTCAATTGCCACAAAAGAACTAACCAGAAAAGGAATTTCTGGCAAAAACTTAACAATCTGCAATGATAGTAGACAAGCCCTATTAGCATTGAACAGACAACGTGTTATATCGGGGCTAGTACTAGAGTGCCACAAAGATCTAGCTAAGGCCTCGGCAGATAACAATATTATCCTGAGGTGGGTTAAAGGGCAACGACAGGAGTAAAGGTAATCGCATTGCCGATTCCTCAGCCAAGGAAGCAGCTGGACTAAAAATTTCAGGACTCAGTGACACCTACGGCCTAACATCTTCGACAATAGAGTAAACGCATATTTCATACTTTGCTTGTATATTAATTTATAATAGTAAATATGATATCAAAAATTACTAATAATAGGAAATAAACCAGTTTCCATTGGAAATTACTCCCAAATTTTAATATAAAATTCAAATTTCAATGCACTTTCCGTCCACAACCCGAGGATTTCCGAACGCTACCGATGATACGTGTGATGTCATATCTCTTGTAAAGTAAACTTATGTCAATATGGCCGGTATTACATTAGGTTATGTGTAGTTGTGTGTTTATATTGTATTTTAATCAACTATTAATTGTTTCATCGACGTAAAAATATCATTTATCTAATTTCGCTATCAAATGTGACACTTTACGTCACTCCTTGACGTTAGGTAACGTCACATTTTTCATAACCTTCATATATCAGTTATGAAAAGTAGTTATGTAAAAACTTTACGTAACTGTTTATGTTTCAACATAGAGATACCACATGAGTTTCAAAGAATAATTTATTAATTAGGTAGGTACTGTCAAAATTGACAATTATTTCATTATTTAAACTGTACAATTAACCCATTATTTTAATTCAATAGTATTTTGAGATTTATAAACATTGAAAACATTATTCAGGACACAGTTATTTAAAGTAAGTCAATTTTCTGGGTGAATACAACATAGTAACAATAATTCTAACACCAATTGATTCCACTTCAATATTATCATTGAAATTGAAGATTTTATTGAATATTATGAAAGCGCGGAATTAGATAAAACGTTGTACGTAAACACGTTATGAAGAGAGCGACTTTGTTCAACACGCGTAATTTGCAGAACTCGCTGGCGCTCGTTTTGGCAAATATTACGCTTGTTGAACAATATCGCTCTTTTCATAACTAATTACGTAAATATCTATTATATATGTTTGTTTGAGACCATTACGTGTTTGTGTGTGCTTTTTTTCATTTCTAAAAGTCAACGTAAAGTGGAAAGTGGACATAAATATTCGATATTTCCGAGGATATTTTAAAACTTATGGAAGAATATATTTTATTTACTGGTTCAGTGTTCAGTGACGATTCCTTCATATTTTGTGAGTAAAGATATGGCTAGCGAAGGTTTTGTGAAAGCACAAACTGATAACTTGCCCAAAGTAGACTCATTTATGCTGCTTGAATTTATGAAGTCAAACAGCTGCTTTAATGCAGAGGAAATAAGAGGTGTTAAAGCATTATCGTAAGTACGATTTAAACTATGTTTTATTTATATAATATATACCAACCATATTTCGATGTGTGGTCGTAAGACAATGATGTTTTTATGGTTGATTCCTAGACATATAGGTACATAACCTCAAACTATTAAAGAATAAAAATTACCAGCATAGAAATAGGTACTTACATTGAAATGGTCTTCACAAACAAAAGTAATACCCTTCTCTTAAGTGTATTTTTGCTTGCGCCACCAGGTAAAGTAACAAATATTTTGTCTGGAGTTTTAATAGTCGTTGATTTACACACTGGAACAATGCAATACTTGGAATACAAAGGTTTTTTTTCGGCTTTATCAATTTTTAAAGCTTTCAGAAACAAATTAGGTCACAAGAACTCATAGCGTGATACACGAATAAGAACGTATACAAATGACGCCACACCATGGGGCAGCCATTTTTATGACGTAAAGCGCGTTTTGGCGGACTTCCAAATTTTATGATTTTTAAAGTCGTTTTAAAAGTAAAGTTTATATTTTTTTGGAAAAATAGGCATGCATGGAGTTAGGAGACCTGATAAAGCGTCAATTCCCACCAATAGCAAAATTTATGCTTGTACCCTATTGCGGAACTAGCCAAACGTTACAGCCATGCTTAATCCCTTAATAGATGGGATGGAATCAAAGGATGCAGTCTTGCCAGTATCACCAAGGAAAGCCTGGAAAGCACCCTGGAAAGCTGGCGCCGAAGAAATATCTGGCGATAACCAGGAAAAACCTACGTTTAACAGTAGGATTTCTGACTGGCCACTGTCAACTAAGGAAGGGCTAGTGGACACACCCCTATGCAGGATGTGTGAACAGGAAGATGAAACTGTCAGGCATGTCTTATGCGAGTGTCCGGAGTTATCGTCAATAAGAGAGTGTGTGTTCGGTGAGTCTTGGCCCACACCTGCCCATATTCAGGAGATGACTCCTAGTGACCCTGTCCACCTTCCTTGGAAGGACAGGATGGACGATGACCTAGAAGGACAACTCCTCGGGAGGATGTACAATGGTTCACATCTGGCCTAAGTGCTGTGAGCTTACACTCACCCTCCCTACTCTACAGATACAGATACAGATAGAATATCATTCGGTAGTTTTAATTGACCAGTACATTATAGTTTATTCATGAATGCGGCTGAGTAATAAATCTCTGTGACCGCTGCAAAACCAGTGCTGTCCAGGTAATATTAAAATAATATTCCTCTGTTCGGCAGGTAGCTTCACTCCGTATCAGGACGATTATATGGTATAAGCACAATTGTTGTTCTCAACTTGTTCTTTACCTTATTCTTCAGGCCCGGTGTCATGGTAAAAAATGGCCCCAAAGTTCCAAAAATCCGTTTTTCGCTTATATCCCCCAGCATCTAGCATTTAGAGAATTTTTTTGAGGCGGTGGGTGGGAAAAAAACTAAAACAACCTTTCTGAGCTAGTTCGATTGCTTTCATCATCATCATAATCATAAACCTTAATATACCCGAAGGTGTTAAGGTGTTTTGTCCATACAAGGTTTGTACTTAAGTATTTCATTCGTTTTTATACACAAATTTCGCCCAGTTTCTTCTATTTCGTGCAAGTTCTTTCCCTTCCTTCCAGCTCTTGTTACTTTTTCCCAGGATACCAGCTATTACATCATCCCATTTCCTTCTAGGCCTGCCTCTAGATCTTCTATTTTTTGGTTTGGTTTGCCATATCAACTTGACTTGTCTCGAGTTGTCCATTCTTACCATATGTCCAAACCACTTCAGTTGTTGTCGTTCTATACTGTTTATGATCGGCTCGACCTCCAATTCCTTTCTAATAACTTCATTTCTCACTCGGTCTTTTTTTGTGATGCCCTTTATGCCCCTTAGAAATTTCATTTCTATGGCTTGTATTTTGCTCTTCTGTTGTTCCGTGAGTACCCAGCTTTCACAACCATAGATTAGGATCAACTTTAGCGTGAACTCCTTTGATTATAATGTTTTTTCTTTTTATTTCTCTCTCCAAGTTGCTTATTTTGTTTCCCTGTCTTGTAATCTGTTCTTTAAGGTTTTTATTTTCCTCCTTAATTTGTTTGTTTTCTATGACCAGATACTCCAGTTTCTCATTCATTGTTTTGAGATTTTGGTTTATCTGGGTGAACATTTCAGTTATTTTATCCATACTTCCAGTATCAGAATTCATTTGTTTCGAATACTTGAGAATTGCGCAAAGAGATAAGTCCCACCTCGACGGTTCGGAGGATTTTTCTCTTATCTACCCTCTTTTGCGGAAACTACGATCGACTTGGCAACGTCGCAATGAATTCAAACAAGAATTTACTCTTATCAATTTTGTTAATTAGCCTATAAGTCGGATTTGTTTTACCTTGTACTGGTTTGGTCACTCTTTTGTATTGTTGGTCTTTCAAGGACCCTTTCAAGGACTCATAATCAAAAAAGACCCGACAACTACTATTATTCATCAAAATATGGATGTTAGAATATCCAAGAAAATAGTATATTACACAACGAGGTGGGAAGAGTTTCATTACTGGCGAAAGATTAGTTAGTTTATCAGCTATTATCTCGAGACAGGAATGAAACTTCGTACCGAGGTCTGTATACTATTTTATTTACAACCATCATATCCCGATCAAAATTAATAAATCTTTGTTTCGTTCTGAACACACCTAAAATATTACATTTGACAACTACTGTCACCAATATAAATAAATGTCAGATAGTCGGAGGAATATTAAATTGGCGAATAATAAATCAAGAAAATTTGGTAGTGCGATGTAAACAGTCGATGAATATAATAAAATGCCTTGCCAATACTAGCTGGGGAGCAGATGCAGACACCTTATTAAATGTTTACCGGTCTCTTGTACTCGCTAAGATAGACTACGGGTCAATAGTTTATTCATCGGCACGGAAATCAACGCTGAGTTTATTGGATCCCATACATCATGCAGGTATGAGGTACTTGATGGGTGCTTTTCGTACAACACCCACTGTGAGTATTTGTAGTGAGACAGGATTCCCACCTTTACGGTTACACCGCCAGAAATTACTAGGAAATTACATCTTCAGAATACGAGCACAACCCAACCATCGAAATCTTTCGATTTTGTCAGAAGAACACGGCGGATATGCTGGTAGACCAACTATTACAAGACCAGTGGGAATCAGAGCACGTGAAACTCTGCCACCTCTGAATTTTCATAACTTGACTATTCTCTCATTGAATAACTTCGAAGTTCCTCCATGGCAGCTGCCAAAAATTTCTATATGCTTATATCTGACTGTCTTTCCTAAGAATTGCACTGCCCCATTAGTGTACCGACAGCGCTTTTTGGAAATCTCTCACGAGTTTCCAAGGTCATTAATTTTATACACAGACGGATCTAAAACATCAACCGGTACAGACAGCGCTATATCCGTTGGTAATCAAACGTTCTCTTGGTCCCTGTCACCTTACGCATCCATATTTACAGCTGAACTTTATGCTATTTGGCAGGCACTCCAGTTTTGCAGTATGGCAAGACAAAATCAAGAAACCATGATCGTCTGTGACACTCTCAGTGTCCTTGAATCAATTTCAAACCCATTTTCAGATGATCCACTAGTCAAAATAATATTATTTTCCATACATCACCTCCATAATATTGGTAAATATGTTAAATTTATTTGGGCACCAAGCCATGTCGGAATAAAAGGTAATGAAAACGCGGATACAGCAGCTCGTGATGCTGCTGAGAAAAAGACAGTCGGCGTTACAGTTTTGAGGGCAGATGACATAAAAGGGCAATATAAATCTCTATTGAAAAAAATGTGGCATCAAGAATGGAATCTAGTGAACAACAACCTAAAGTCAATAAAACCCTCTGGTGAGCCTTGGCGACCTCCAGAAGCACTGCCCAGGGCTGACAGAGTGAAGATTCACAGATTGAGATTCGGGCATAAAGCATTAACGCACGCGCTTCTCTTAGAAGGACAAGACCCCCCGATATGTCCAGGATACGGAAATATGCGGCAGATTTTTAACATATCTGATATTCTCGCAGACAATTTCACGAACGCCAAAAAAATTCAAAATGTATTAAAATACTTAAAACCAACCAACCTTTTCAATAAAATATGAGTATTGTAATCGAAAACGGTTAGATTAGTTCTTCAAATTCTGGTGCTAATGATCACAGAAATTGAAAAAATAAAAATAAATAAATCAAGAAAAATGTCCTCCGATGAAGAATTGATGGATTGTACCCCTCCAGAAATAGGTATTATGATATTTTTCAATGTGTTATATTTTAAATATAAAAAATATCCATCTAAAATAGATAGATAATAATAATAATAATAATAATAATAATAATAATACTTTATTCATCCTTTTTGATCATAGTACATGATATAGGACAGGTCAAACAGAAAAGAGGATATTACATTAAATACGACTTACTTATTAAACAGTTAAATTAAAATCGTTTGTTCAAAAACTATGATATATCATAAAAACATTCGACAATTAAAAAATTTTTAAGTTTTTGTTTGAAAACATTGAAATTGTTCTCATCTCTTATACAGATGGGCAAATGATTCAGGAATTGGATTCCTTTATAGACAGGACTTTTTTCAAACAATGACGTTTCATGTTTTGGTGGCCGTATAAGTTTGCCAGATCTGGTTGGGTAATCATGGTAATCAGAATTAAGACTAAAATCACTGGAATTACTTTTTGCATATAATATGCATTTGTAGATGTAAATAGAATAAAAAGTTAGAATACCAAAATCTTTAAAATGATTTTTGCATGTGTCTCTATAATCTAGATTAAAAATTAGACGAACAATCCTTTTTTGAGAAGTAAAAATCCTTGAGGCATTTACCGCACCCCCCCACAGAATGAGATTATAGGAAATATGGGAGTATACTATTGCATAATAAACATTGATCAATTGACTAGTTGTAAATATATTTTTTAGCTGTAATATTGCAAAGTAACTGCTATTTAATTTTTTACAAATGTGGTTGATATTGGTATTCCAGCTCATATTCTTATCAAGGTAGGTTCCTAGAAATTTCGTATAACTCGAAAAATAAACATCAGTACCCTTAACTAAGATACAGCTATTTTCAAGAATATCTATTCTTGTAGAGAAATGCATGATAATGGTTTTTGTCGAGTTTACTATCAAGGAATTTCTTTCACACCAACTGATAAATTCCTTTGATAAAATATTCATCTTTGAAAGCAGCTCATCTGAAGACTCAGAATCAATTGCTAATGTTGTGTCATCTGCATATAGTATCAAGTTATTAGTGCTAACATATTTAGAAAGATCATTTACGTATAATAAAAATATCAGAGGACCTAAGATTGACCCTTGAGGTACGCCAATTTCCACAGGTTGGGGGGAGGGACTTCTGATCTTCAATTTTAACAATAAGTTTTCTGGCTTCTAAGTATGATTTCAGCCACGATAGAAATTTGCCCCGAAATCCTAAATCTCGTAGTTTATTTATTGTTATATCAGTACTAACCGAGTCAAAAGCCTTTGAAAGATCAAAGAAGAGTGCTCCTACATATCTCTTCCTTTCCAATGAGGTGTGGATAAAATTAAGCAGAGCTATGGATGCACTCTCCGTCGATCTGCCAGGCAAGAAACCATGCTGATGGTCTGATATAACATTATACTTTTTGAGGAAAGAAAACATTTGTTTATAAATACATTTTTCTATCACTTTACATATCACAGTTTGGACAGTTATTGGCCGATAATTGTCAAGACTAAGTGGGCTATCTTTTTTATGTATTGGTGAAACAATTCCTATCTTTAAACTTGATGGAAACTTTTCTGTTTCCACTGAGTAATTGATAATGTCTGCTAGAGTACAAGCAATTTGTGGACCTATGCTCTTAATGATCTTTGTCGAAAGACAGTCAACACCCTCGGCATTAACATTTTTCAGGCAGTTAATTATATCCAATACATCTTCAGGGATAACAGGTTTAAAATAAAACGTATTAGCGACATACATTGTTGTATAATTTTCAAAACTACTGTCGGTTAAGTGAGTATTTATTGCTTTTTGAGTATTTGTTGCAAAAAAAGTGGCAAACAAATTTCGTATTTATTTTGAGTTATTTTCCCATTTTTATCAATGTTATCAATTGTAGCATGTCTCTTTTTTCCAGTTTTTTGTTGTACTGTTCGCCATACATATTTTTGTTTTTCTTTCACATTTTTATTTTCAAGACTTTTTTGGTAGAACGATTTTCTTGATTTGTTAATTCCAGTGACATAATCCCGTTTTAATCTCTTATAATTTAAATGATCATCAGGATTTGTGGAATGTTTTGTTAACCAAAACAAATTCCTTAGATCATCACCCATCTGTACAAGATCGCGATCAATCCATGATTTTTTTGGTTAGATTAGATACCTTTGTTGTTAAAATGGGACAAATAAAATCAATATAGTAACATATAGTTTTTAAAAATTCATCATATACAAGATCAACACTTGAAATATTTTTATCATAAAGATATTCATAGACCGACAGAAAACTTTCATTGTCTAGATTAGTTTGTAAACTCAGTAAATTTGATGCCGATACATTCCTAAAACTTGTCTTTCTGCTATTTAGCTTATTTTTGCAAAATGTACATAATATATTCGAACGATATTTTACATGAATATTAAGTCCTAGATGATCACCAAGCTGCATATCAATCACGTTTTCATTGTATTCAAACATCATATTTGTTAAAAAATAATCAACCTCAATATTAGGTAACGATCACATTATTATAGAGGGCGGGCAGTGAGGGCGGGTGTGTAAAGGTGTGTAATATGACACTTTCCAACTTTCAATAACGTTAGTAATGACAGCATCACATATATGGTTGTGAATAAAAATCATTCTTAAACTCATATCAAGTACGTAACGGAATTTGGTAACTTGATTGATTTACTGCTCCGACGGATTTATGAATAAATTATAAACAAATATTGGCTTATGTAGATATTTTTTGACAGACAGACATACATTTTTAAATAATTTCGCAAACAATAGTATTTAAAGAAAAAAATTCTGACAAATCATCGTTAAGTGATAAAGTATAATCAAAAAGTATTGAGCGACAGATTCAGAAAATTAAGACTTGATTGAGAGTAAAATATTGTCTTTCATTTGAATAGACTTATAATAAACAAAAAAACAACTGATTGTAACTTTTCCGCTATATTGATGCAATTTAGGTAACATACAGGGTGTACCATTAACAACTTTTTTCCCGGGTTTTTCTTGAACTCGCAAATATCAAAATTGTCGCACTACCATGAGGGAACATTTTAGCGCTAATTTAGGATTTATCCTCCTTTGGGGCGTATTCAGCTTTAGAATATCAAATGACACTATGTGTCAGGATAGAAATACTGTCAAAGTCATAATAGATATGCTAACAGGTAATGTAAGCTTCAGCGTCACCTAGAGGAAGAAACCAAAAATCACACAAAGTGGTTACAGAAGTTTTCAGTTCAATAAATCGCAATTTAAACAATGCACCTTATACACGAATTGAACTTTTCACCTTTGTCTTGTATTTGTATAGTTTTAGTCATGCAATTTGGCATTGGCCCTAGTATATTACCCGATAAATGATAGAAAAGAACTGAACCTAACCTCGCTATATTTATTTCAATGGTATACATTTTTCTATTTAAGAAATCAACCTATTATTATCAATTATATTTTTAAATAAATGCTGAAATTTGAGGAAAACAAACAACAAAACTTAAGCAACAATCAATTGCTAAACAATTTTTATGGTAATGTAAGATTATATACGCTTGTTTTATGGTTAATAACAATGCAATATTTTCGTAAAAACAACTGTTTATTAAACCATCTTCTTTGTTTATGCAAACAAATCATAATTAAGCAACAAAACTAATATACAGAACAGAAATGAATTACGTTCAAGGTAAAAAAAAATATTATCAATTTTGGAGTTATTTGCTATTTAACTTGAATGTAATTATCTCATTTTTATCTTTGGTCACTGACAGTACAGTATGGCCAATTGTAATGCAAGAGATGAGCCTAATCTCAAATTTTCATGCAAATCGATGTCAGACAAAAAAATTGCGAGGTTTTGCTATTTTTGTGCTTCATATGCAAAAAATTTATTATGGATCTTTCCTATGACAAAATTACGTCAGCTTGCCTCTGAAAAGTGTAGATTACAATTTAGAGCGCTTTCAGACGAGACACTTAGGCCGGCGACACATTTGCGGTTGCGCTTGCAACCGCGTGGTCACAACTGCTGTTAAGTAAAATACGTGGTTGTTTATGAAATGGTGCCACACTAGCGGCCAAGCGGCCAAGCGGCAGCAACCGCCTTTGCAACCGCATCTTGCCGCGGTCGCGCCTTAGAGGCCGGCCACTAGTGTCTGAAAAGTATCGCGCGGCAAAAATACATTAATATAAATAGACGCATTCACACGAGACACAGATAAGGAATACGTGTCCTGCCACTGAATCGAAGTGTCTCTACCCCACTAATGTCCAGACACTGTGTCTGTGTACGGGCCACTCGTAATACATGAACTTCAATTAGTACGTTCAACCGGGACACGCGTTTTCAAGTGTTTCACTGACCAATGAATGTTTAAAAAAATAATTTATGTTGAATTGAATCAGATACACGTGTACGACTAGTGTCTCGTGTGAAAGGCTCTTTTTTACGGGGCACTTTTAGTGTCTTGAATCTTGATTCTAGTGGCCGGCCACAAAGTGTCTCGTCTGAAAGCGCTCTTAGAGCCGTTTGACACGGTACAATATTTCAGCCTAAATTGAATACAAGTGGTTGCGCGCGCATTTTCAGTCAACTTGCATGCAAGAAATGTTCTATTTTCTTGTTATGTACGGCTAGCCTCAAATATAAATCAAAGTGCCTTTATTTTGTAGCGTGCCTTTGAGTTTTGTTGAAAACATAAATATGTCATGGTCCCAGGAGAGGGTGAAATTGCTAATTGAATTGTACAAATCATATCCTTGTTTATATGCTGTGAAACATAATGATTATAGTAATAAACATGCTCGAAATAACGCACTAGAAAAGATATGTTTAGAGCTGCAGCTTTTCCGACCCTGTGTTAACATAACTGAAATCAAAAACAAATTCAACCGCACCTCCCAATAATAAACATTTTTCTTTTTTCATCGCTATTAATTAATACATCCACTACAGATCAGCAAAAAAATGTAGGAACCTCTCAAACGAATATCGACCTATTTCCAAGCTACTATGCGCATGCGCTTGTACTAAATCCAGTAACAAATTCATTTACTATATCATACAGTCAACTTTCTTAAGAACAATATTGTTTCCAATATTATCTCGCACTAAATGTTCAGCTCTCAAATTAGTACCCTGTGTTTTAGTCGCGCGATTCTTTTCAGACACTAGTAGCCGGCCACAAAGTGTCTCGTCTGAAAGCGCTCTTTTATTTTTCTCATACTACAAATAGGAATATCTAAGGCATTTTTTGTACAATAAAAATGTTGAGTAACCTTATACCAAGTTATGAGATGCAATATTATGAAGCTTCAAAATTTCCATCCTTTCTCAGCATATTAAAATGTAGTCTTGTCGTCTGGTCGTCTGATACTTTCAGCGGAACGAGTTTTTCGAATTTTGATAATTAATTAGTCATTTTAAGAGCAGGATTTACGAGTTTCCTTGAATTTGAAATGGTATAAAAATAGCAATTTTTAATCGGTTCGTTTCAACCGAATATTATATACCTACCAGATTTGTCATTTTTTTTTATCAAAGCCGGTCATAAAATAGTAAACTGTCCGGTACGAATTTATGATAACTGATATAGGTAAAATATATTCCTTATTTTTCATAATTTTTGTATATGTCAAAGAAGCAGCCTTCATACAAATTTAATAAATAATAAAACCAAAAAGAATAAGTAATGTATTGGATCATTTTAACGACACAGTGGACTTCATAAATAACTCACCTACTTAGATGGTGTCAATGTAAAATACTGTAATTGGATCACTTTAGTTCTTTTTCCGTTCTAGCAGCCATGTTGTTGGCTCTCTTTGGCTTTTTGTGTTCTTGATTGTACCGTTTATAAGAGAGATCCTTCTGCTCAGGCCCTTCAGTATTTTCATCTTTTCACTAGGTCTTTTTTGGAGAAATCCTCCCTTTTAGTCATTACGTAATTAGACCCAGAAGAACCGCCATACTGGTACAAATGACCAAATATTTTGTGTCACTATCTCCCGGTCTATGATTGATGAACAGTATTTTCACTACGTCCTTCTTCGCTTTGGGTCTCTAGGTGTGATGCTGTTACCTCCTATTCCATGCATGTGAGTGATCCAGCTTTGGTACGTGGCACCAGTAAGTCTGTTTATTTTGAATCCACCGAGAAGTACTAGTTTATGCAGCAGTTTTTGATATTCCAAATACTGCGTCAGGATCAGTGACTTCAGTTTCATACCCTAGCTTTGCTCCGGGTCCCACTTAAGAGTTAGATTAGTTTTGTGGTGAGTGGGCCCATAAGGCCTTCTCTCACCTATTCAGATTTCATCAAACATTATATTTCAGGTTCGAGGTTCAAAATATATATTTTTAGATTTGTATTCCATATTATAATAAAATCCTTGAGTTAAACCGCGGAAAATTCCAGAAAATTACCAAAAAGCATTCAATAAACTTTCGCAAACTTGAGATGGGTAATAATATAAAGTTCTACCATCGATATTTGATTATAAAAGATAAATAGAATATAATTAAGATTAACTGGTTAGTTTAGATTTGAACTCTTTGAATATTGATAAGCTTGCATATATTACACATTAAAATGTATAATGGATACAATTGGGGTACCTATTAAATTCTCAAGACAAATACAGACTTCTTGTCTAGATAGATTTTTAATAAACTTATATTGTTTATCAATAAATAGTTATTCAACCAACAAGTGACAAGTGTATTAATGAGGGCCATAAACAATCAAGATAATTTAACGCACGGGCAGAGCGAGTGCGTTAATGTTCGAGATTGTTAATTGCCCTTTTAATACTCGTGTTAGTTACGAAACTTTGCCGTCGACTGTATCAATTGTATTCGTTATTCTCAATATTTAAAAACTGAAAATATTTACTTGTTTCATAGGTATGTATTGTCAAAAATAAATAATGACATTGAAATGTCACAGAGATGGTCGCTGGTTCAAATGTCACTGTTTTCGTTTTTCTTAAATTCTTTTTTGGATGTCTTAACACTAATAATTATTATAATTTTGTAGAATAATGAAATAAAACGATAGGTAAGTCAAAAACTAGAAGTATTCTATACTAGGATTCATTTCTTGAAGACGTTATTGTATGTTTGGTAGCCTATACCAGGGTAGGGAATCTCCGAACGAGCTAGGGTACCGCCACCTAGGGGGTCGGAAATATACTAAAATTGCGGATTTAATGAGAACATGAAGAGAACTGTAACGCCGTTGAAAGATACTTCCACCTGCTTCCACCCACTTCGACTGTTTAACTTAACCTAATAACCACTTGTTTGTTGACGTGTCCAGTCTAAATTATCTACGTTGTAGGCGATTTTGTCAATTTTGTGCCTTAGTAGTAAATTTTCCAAGTTATTGTATATATATATATAATATTTTGTTTAGGTCGGTGTGTTAGTTTAGTTTAGTGTGGACTTTTTTATATATAGACAATGGCAACAAAATGTATAGTTGAGGACTGTAGGTACTGTGAGGTGCACCCGGTAAGTTTTTTTTAATAATATAACACATGTTTAATTAACTAAAAATGACAAAATATTGAAGTAGTTACTCTTTTATACAGCTTTAAACTTCCGAGCCATGAAGAACAACGTTCGGTTTGGCTGGAGAGAAGTGGAAACCTCTTTTTGGATTTAACAGGGCACAAAAATTGGAGAATATGCCCTCGTCACTTTGGCCAGGACTGCTTTGTTAGAGTAGAAAAAGGCGAGGGCATGGTATTGAAAAGGTTTTCTTTACCATCCCTGTTTTTGCCTGGTAAGTAAATTTTTTTGTACATATACCTATTTATTGAATGTTATTATATTAGAGTGTTTTTTTAGATTACAATCCAAAGGAGGGATCTGATTTTTTGTTTCCCACTATGGTACCCTCACAGGTAACAGCTCTTCAGCAAAATAAAGGTATTTATTTTTGTAAGTTTGATATAATTTAACTGATACAAAGTTTCTGTAGATGCGATGAAAGAATCTGTTTTTTATTCCCCAGTTGGGAAGGTGACAACAACAACCAAAACCTATTCAAGGGAATTGATTAATGGTGAGTTTTTTGCAACTCGTTATGATATAATTTTGGCAGTCATACAATGTACCTAAGAAATATTAACATAATTTTTATGTTACAGCTATTCCATCCACGAGCCGGGTGTGTGAGGAAGACATTTTGCAGAGCATCAAGCCATTATCAAATAATGGTATGTATCAATTAAAATATCTTCTATATGTGTCTTTTGTTATATTATTTGATTTGTTTAATTTCCATAAAAAACAAACTGAATAACATGTTTTATAGTACTATATTAGTAAATGATTAAATTGTCTACAGATACTGCAAATATGTATGCTCCACCTCCCAGAAGTAAAAAAAAGAATTTCTCGAAGAAAGGTACAAGCGTTTTTCAAAGGTCAGTAGTTTCAAGAAATAAATATGTACCTAAATGTTTACAATCATATATGTGTGAGCTATATGAATAAAAATATCCAAATTTAATTAGATAATATAATATATTAGTCATGATAGTCATAACCAAGTCATAATCATAAGCAAACTAGAAATGGATGTGTTTCATGTTTTCTTCAATATACATCTGCCGATCTGCCCACAGAAACAGTTGCTGATAGATAAAACTATTTTTTTATTTGTACGAAACAATGTTATTCTTAAAAAATATCTTTGAAATAAGTACATTTAACATTTAACTCAAATTACTTTCTTTATTTGCAGAAGCCGAGGCATCAACAAAAAAAGATTTTTACAAGACAGTGACCCTCATAAAGCGCCTTAGAGCGAAAAATGTTGACCAAATGATATAAAACATTTTGTGAAACTAGTTACTGAAAAGGAAGGGTTAGTGAACATCTTGGGTAATTACTCGAAAGTGGCCCTCAATTTTTTTGAATCAAATCTGAAAAATTTGCTTTGAAGCCCAAGGGGCGTAGGTTCTGCCAAGATGACAAATTGTTTGCACTGTCATTGTACAAGAAAACCGCCCGAGCATATCGCTTCCTGTCCAAGTTTTTCAGCTTACCATCTCGGAAATCTTTAAACAAAATCCTGAATAGTGTATCCTTTTTACCAGGTGTAAATGAACACATTTTCACACATTTAAAGATCCAGGTCAGTAAGCTGGGGGAGGAGGACAGGTATTGTGTTTTAATGTTTGATGAAATTTCTCTCCATCCTCATTTAAAATATAATCTGAAAACACATTCTGTAGATGGGTTTGTGGACTTAGGTGTTAGGAAGCGAAGGTTACAGTTTGCTGACCACGCCCTAGTATTCATGGCAAAAGGTATTCGTAACCTTGGAAGAACCCATAATTTTGGTTTTTGTGAAGGTACCACACCAACAGTCGACTTGGTGCATTGCATCAAAACGATTATTGGAGAATTGCAGGCGATCGGTATCACGGTGATCGCTACTGTATGTGACCAAGGTGCCACTAATCAAGCTGCCGTGAATCAATTAGTAGGACCTAGTCGCACTGGGCCCCTAACTTACACAGTTGGAGATCCTTCTCAAGAGATCGTTCACCTTTATGATCCCCCCCATTTATTAAAGGGGATCAGGAACGGTCTTTTATGTAAGGATCTTCAATACGAGATGAACGGCAGCAACAAAGTGGCATCTTGGTCGCATTTATCTCGATTATATGAAATCGATCGAATGCAAGGACCATTCAAGCAATGCGTTAAGTTGACTGATGAACATGCCCATTTTTTCATAATCTTCTCATATTTGTGTATTATGTATTTACTAAAAGTTATGTGTTTGAAAACAATACCTCCTTCTCCTATTTCAGTGATTATTGATTTTTATTGAATGTTTGTGAATTTTTAACTTCAATATGTTATATTTGATTATTTTTGTACTCCACAATATGCATCTTTTTCTGTATTTCAACAATAACGGTGAGAGGGTCACTGTTCCACTATTTGTTGTACTTTGCGTCTTTTCCTGATCACTGTTAATCATAAACTTATTAATGCTTCTTACCTTAAAAAATCGTTTTACCTTACATCGTATACGATTCAAAATAATTTACTACATTTATTGTTCTTCCTGTTTGTCATTAAAAGATGTAAAAAACGTTTTATTTGCTGTGTACTTTTTATTTTAAATAAAATATATAAACTTGATGATTGCTGCTTTATTTTTCCCACTCCAGGCATTATATGGTTCATTTTTTGACATTTCATTTAATTTAACTTGACTATTTGATTGTTATTATTGTGATATCAATCAAAATGTTGAGTTACTTTGAATGAAATTTCAAAAAATGGACCATAAATGCCATATTGCAATAAAAATAAAATCACAGTAATTTTGAATATGGCGCCAGCCGCGAAAAACTGTAAATTTACAGGAATCTTCTTATTCCACTGTTAGCGGAGATCACAACCATGTCAAATGTGTTAGAGTTTCATTTCCGACCTGTAAGATGGCGCCACTGGTAAAATTAATTCGTCATTTGAAGCGCCACGGGTCAGATTCCCATCTATCAGTGTTATGTTATCTATGGCCTATACCACAGATAACTGTCAATATAAATATAATGTTTAAGATGTGCGTTGGGTTGTCGCAGAAAATCGTTGATTAATGTAGGTAAATCATGCAATGGGGGTCATTAATGTATGATTTTGTCTAATTTTGAGAACGTTAATAGCATATGTCTCGGCGGAAAAAAGAATAAAACAAATAAATCATAAATAATATTGTTTTCTTGATACTTCTAAAAAAAAAAATCTTGAATCTTGTAAACAACTTCACTAACAATAAAGATCATTCTTTTTATACAACCTTTTCTAGGGTATATCAATTACAAAATCACCTTGACATGACCCGATAAATATTTATTGATGAATTGAATTGAATCAAATCAATTAAAATTATTATTAATTATTAAATTAGTCATGGAAGTTATTACTTATTTTTTTAAGTGAAGGTGAATCGAAGCACTTCAATTGATGTTTTTGATTTCTTAGAATTAACGAGATATGTTTTTAAAGATAAAGATCAAACATACATTGTTTTCATGATACAGGTTAATAATTTATCTCAAAGGTTAATCAATCAACAATTTTTTACAATATTTGTTTCTATGGAAGTAGCATAAATATTAAACATAAGTCAGCAACAACAATAGTTAACAAGTTGACGTTTTTGCGGTCAGCCTTAATTTGACACTATAAAAGCCACTTAAGCACCATAGAGCCGATAACCTCAAAACAATAAGAGGTAACAGGGTGGGATTAAGAAGGAATTAAACTAAATATATTAAATAATATTTATAACCAATATTTTTATTTATTAACAATTAGATTTATTGAAATTGTACAACATTAAAAACTACGAGCTCCCAGGTGACATAAAACTATGATTCAAAAAGTCCGTCAAAGAGTCCTGGCAAAATTTTTGGCACAGCAATACAGTCCTTTACGATATACAACCATATACAACCGATATACAACCATTAAGCTGCTGTCATTAGACGATTGCGGATCAACCATACCAGATATACACACGGTTACTTGATGTCTTCTGAAAATCTTTCCGTCTGCCGTTAGTGCTTTAACCGTTAAGCATATTCTCACCGACTGCCAGGAATACACCATTACATCTAGGCGCCTGACCGAACCTGAACGAACTTTTAAACTGCACCGCTGAAATTCCAAAGACATTGAAATTCCTCAAAAAAACTAACCTCTACCACAAGATATGAACTAGCATGATATTATACATATTTTATGTTTCAAGATAGTGTATTTATGTATGTCATATATTTAATATAGTTCTTAAGTTCCATAGTTGTCGAGGCACTTAAATTCTAATGAAAAAAACAAACTGCAATATTATTATATGTCGTATCTTCATCTAAATTCATTATGTACAACATTAATACTGATACACATACAGGGTGTTTCATTTGGAAAGGGCCTAACTCAAGCTGTAGATAGGGATCACTTTGGTGCTTCCAAAAACCTATATTTAATGTGTCTTCTGCACTTTATAACCGAGACTTATAAATTTATCCTATTCCTCTCGAATCTCATAACTTCCGAGTTACCCTGTAAATTATTCTGAAATTTGGTACACGTAATAATCATTACCTAGAAACTCCATCAAAAGCATCTCCATGAAGATAATGCAGGTCCGGCTTAACAAAAAATTTCAAAACTCGTTTTTCCTAAAAAGAACACCCTGTAAATAGATTTTTTTGAAATTGTTCTTTATAATTGGAAGGAATATGAAAAATAGAATCTACTATTTTCCTTTTTATTTTTTTACTACCAAAAATTTACCGTCAAAGTTATAATTTATGCACGTTTTGGGGGTTAACAATGGTATCGGAGAGGTTTTTTGGAACTTTAGTCCTTTACGTCAATTTATTTTTGAGCGACCAGGGGTCGCGACGCAAAAGATCTGACCGTTACGTTATGTTATGTTACGTTGCTTCGTTATGTGCCTTGCTTGCGTGCGTGTGCTCTCTGCTGAGTCTCTCTCTCGTTTACGAAGCAGCGATTCATATGCTTCGGCCGGGAATCGAACCCGGGCCACTCTCGTGGAAGGCGAGCATTCTACCACTGAGCCACCGATGCTATAATAAAATTCTATGCAAAGCTGGTATTCGCAGTGCTGGTGATCTACTTGAATTTGTTCGGATAAATTTTTACTATTATTTCCATAATTTTTTTGCGCGATTGATCTTTTATGTCTATTTACAGCATCGGTTGTCAGGACGGTAGGTTGTGTTTACTGGTTTCTAAGTTTAACACGTCGGTAAGTGATTTACTTACCGTTCAGACGTCGAAAAGTAATAAATAGCATAAAAACAATTTCACCAAAATGCAAAACATATTTTAAACTGATCGAGAAGTATAAATGTCACTTTTGACATTTCGTTCATTTCGAAGAAATTTAAATTATTTTATTCGGAATTTATTTCAATACGATGGCGCAAAAAATGGTATAAGCATCTCGAACGTTAAGGGTAATTACAACGTTTGCATGTAGATTCCTCTCGTAAAATTGGACAAAATGATGTGAGGATTAAGGGGTCTAGCACATTTACTTTTCGAAATACAGGGTGTTGAAATTTTGAAAACTTGAATGTTTTAATTCGATAACTCTAAAATGGATGGATAAATTGATTTGACATTTGGCAGGTTGTTTTTAAATGTAAAAGGGCATATTTTGATAGAAATAGTAGTTTGTGCAACTAGTGTGGATATGATGGCCATATCGCACGAGGACGAAGTTTGAGCACGACGCCGTAGGCGGAGTGCTCAATCGTTCAAGTGCGATATGGACAATCCACACGAGTCGAACAGCATATTTTTTCTACGACCCACTTAATAAAAAATCTAGAAAATAAAAATTTGTATAAACTGTAATATAACTTCAAATTGAAAATTTAACAATTTAATTTTATGTTTCCACTAATTTTTTTGTGGTAAACGTACAGTTCTCGAATGTCCAATTTGTATAATGCTACGGTTTCCCTTTTTAAATATACGATGCTGTTATAAGTAGATGTTGCCAGTCAGACTCCCTCATGAAGGGTACCGTACCATTATCTATAATAATGAATATTCTGCTAAATATTTCAAACGTCTACTCTACCTGTTGTCGTTATTAATATCAAGCAGAATAATTATTTAAAAATAAAATTAACAATAAAAAAAATTTCTTCACGGGGAATCGAACCCGGGTGTACCGCGTGAGAGTCTGGTTTGCTTACTACTCGACCACCGAGGAATATGCAAATTGTGTATCTATAACGTCAGATGTATTACATAATTATTGCTTAAAAGGAACTAAAGTTCCTACCGTGTGTCCCGTGACACGTCCAACTTTTTTTTATTTCTTAGCTTGAAATTAAATCTATTCAACGCATCAAGAGAAGAATTTTAGAAATTCAATGTGATTACAGGGTCGTACTTGGGATATACTCACTCAATAAGTTTCGAATATTTCGAACACCCTGTATAAGGATATGTATTTGGAAATTACGCACTTCTACATTTAGAATAACAAGAGTGAAATACGAGAAATAAATTTGTACTTCAAAAAACGGAGAAATTTTTATTAATTTTATTATTTGACCTGTAAAAAAAACAAGAAATTCTAACAGCATTGTTCAAACGAAGCAAGGCTAACCTACAAAAATTGCTCAAAATGAACTCCATTTTACTCTATGCACTTTCTGAAATATCTAGAATCAAATGTTTATGCTACCGAGATCCATAGCAGAGAAGAACGTTTTCGAAGAATAGAGAATACCTGCGGAGAAATCAGAAATAATCCAGATGTAATCTGAAGGTCCGTTCGCATTATTACAGAAAGGGTAAGAAAGTGCATAGAGCAGAATGGAGGTCATTTTGAGCAGTTTTTGTAGGTTAGACCTGCTTCGTTTGGACAATGTTGTTGTTGTTGGAATTTCTTGTTTTCTTTTCATGTCAATTAATAAAATTAATAAAAATCTCTCCACTTTTTGAAGTATAATTTTATTTCTCGTATTTTACGAGTGCATAGTTTCCAAATGCATATCCTTATACAGGGTGTTCGAAATATACGAAATTTATTGAATGAGTATGTCCCGAGTACGGCCCTGTAATCAAATTTTTTAGTGGTCTGTACTCGTAAACATACACACTCAATTGAATTTCTATGATGCTTAACTAAATGCATCTCCATTTTCCATACTCTTTTCAATTATAAGGAGAAATTAAAAAAAAAATTATATACAGGGTGTTGTTTTTGGGAAAGACGAGTTTTGAAATTTTTTCATAAGCCGGACCTGCATTATCTTTTTAAGATGTTTTTGATGAAGTTTCTAGGTGATGGTTATTACGTGTACCAAATTTCAAAATAATATACAGGGTAACTCGGAAGTTATGAGGTTCGAAAGAAATAGGATACATTTATAAAACACCCTGTAACTCGGCTATAAAGAGCAGAATACACATTAAATAAAGGTTTTTGGAAGCACCAAAGTGATCTCCATCTACAGTTAAAGTTAGGCCCTTTCCCAATGAAAAACCCTGGATAAAAATGTTCCACCCTCATAACAGCTCCATACAGTTTTTCCAACTGTATTCATCAATATTACGAACTCTCCTATAGATAATCTTAAAGTGGGAAGGGTCTTATTTCTTTTAACATTAGATTTAACCTTGTGCATTTTTTAATGCTAGCTTATCACACACAAAAGATTTTAACATTTCTAAAAGATCCCAGTAATAAATATTCAACTCACTCCAGTTTTAGTGTAGCACAAGCTTAACCAAGCTGTTTGAAATATTCAGTAGATTTATATACTTTATTCATATTAATTTTAATTAGGACGTATATGGGAGAATTTCATATTTTATTGGGCTTTTAAATATTTAATTAATATTTAGAATTATAGTTTTCTGTCGACCAACATATATATCTTCATTTTTATCACCTAAATAACCAATTGACTCCATCTATGACTAAAACACTTATTTTTCTTCCACTGGAATCAGTCTTTAATCCATTATTTACCATTACTTTAATTATGTAGTGTTTTCTAGTATAAGTGCTATTGTTTTGATCTAAGGTTATTTTTAAGAAACTATTAGAATATAATATTTACTGAGAATCACTAATAAAACGATATTATCTGTAGTCAAAACGAAAGTATGTGGATGGAGGTTCCTTCTTCCATGCCACAAAATCTGCAATCCTCTTCCTCCACTATTTTGAGCTTTTTAAAGTGCCCATTCAGGCGACAATGTCCCGTTAGGATCCCTGTTAAAACTCTTAGCGCAGTTTTACTTATGCATTCATTTGATCTCAACAGGTTGTAGTCACCCAGAAGAGTCTTTGATTGTATAAGCCCTACTAGATCTTTCCAATGGTCAGATCTTCTCTTTTTCCCGGCTTTACCCTGCTATTTCATTTCCTTCTATTCCAGTGTGTCCTGGAATCCATAGTAAGGTGACTATATTGTTCTCGCCTAGTTCACTGAATTTGTCTAGGCATTCCCATCATGAATGTCTTTGTTTGGATCCTTTTCTCACTTACTTATAGCTTTTAGAGCAGTTTAACTTTTCTTCCGACCTTTTAGTGCTCAAATATCAAGCGCACAATTTTTTGGCTCAGAACATCATGATCAAGTTACTGGCAAAACCTAAAACTAGGTTTTACCACCCTGTACCCACTCCTGTATCCAAATTGGAGCGCTTTGGAGCTCATATCTCTAGCAGTTATTTTTAGCTTTTCATATCGAAAGGCAGATCAAGGTCTTTTCTTATAATTCCTTTTAATATTATAAAGTTTTTGACTTTTTTATATGCCGATGCTTAAGTTATTACATTTTTTACAAATATTTTACCTTTGATCTCGCTTAGATATATATAAGTATTATTAATATTTATTTTATCTGCTAAATAAGGTGTTTAACATTTTTTAGTCCTTGAAAATGAACACGTAGTTGTTCGAAAGCTTGGAATTGAATTCTTAAAATAGTACACTTTGGTATTATTGCCACATCCCCACAAGAATTCCTATTTTACAAATAGTTGGCAAATATTTCTTCTTAAAAAAATATATATCTCCATGCCACAGTCTGCAGCAAGTGATCTGTTATATAATTTGTAATGATTCTTAAAACCTGTACAACCTATAAAGGACTAACTGTATAGACTCCGTTTCACATAAGAAGAACCCACTAGAGTCTAGAAGCTGCAGTTGTATGTGCGAAGAAGCTGCACATAACAATATCTGAACATCAATATCGGTCTAACCCTTAGGCATACGACTGTCGGAAGGCACTAAACAGACTAGGCAGTCATAATAGAGTGACCCTAGCCTGGGTACCAGGCCACCAAGGAATAAAAGGCAATGGAAAGGCTGATGAATTAGCCAAGCAGGGAGCAACGGAGGTCATGATAGGCCCTGAACCTTCCTGTGGAATTGCAAAATGCCTAAGTAAAGAGAGCATCCACAAATGGATAAACAGCCAGGCGTTGCGCTGGTGGTATGAAACTCCAGGACAGACACGCAAAATTATTCCTTAAAAGCCTTTCGGCCAAACTGTCACGCGACCTACTGTGTCAAAGTCGAGAAACGACGAGGATGATGGTGGGAATGCTGACCGGACATTGTACGCTGAGGAAACATATGCACACAATTGGCCTTGCAGATGACAGCCTATGCAGGTTCTGCCAGGAAGAAGACGAAACCGCGGAGCACATACTCTGTGAGTGCGAAGGCCTAGCAAGGGTGCGGTTTCACTTACTCGGAGAAGAAAAACCGAGGGCAGAGATCTACGCAAAGGGGGCGGTATCCAGGCTATTAGGTCTAATAAAAAGAATAAAGCTAGATATTGAGCTCTAAATATAGGGAGGACCACAATAGATCTGCAAGGTCGCAGTGCGATAGGACAAAGAGCAAATTCAATCTAATCTAGGCATACGACTGCAACTTCTACACTCTAGTGAGTTCTTCTTATGTGAAACGGAGTCTACCTGTTTTTGTATTTGTCCTTTTGACACTTTCTTGCTAGTCCCAAGGTCTGAACTTTTTGTTGCGAGTTCACCAGCCTGTTTCAGCAAGGGCAGCCTGGATGTCAGTTAATATGTTATTTCTTATTAACGTTAGAAACCAGTAGCGTCACTGAGTGAAATTATTGTTCATTACAAAAGGTCAATCGTTATTAGATATCACAAAGGTTTATAGTAACTTTTCGCCTTAAAATTGACTCACAAATGGTAAAGTTTTTTTTGGGAAACAATCGGTATGCCTCGACAACGATATAGCAAAACAATGTTAATTTTATTTTCCTAAAGCACCTTCTAAACGGGCAATATTTTCAGTGCAATATGTGGCTGCAATATTGACAACTATAGCCCAGTCAGCATGACATTTCAATTGCAGCATATGGCTCTGCCATATATATCTCGGCAATATTGTTTGCAGCACTATGGCACATTAATGAAAGTAATTTGTTTCGCAGACGGGCTACACAATCGTGCAAGAATGGCTGACGAAATCATTCGCGTCGCAGCGACTTATATTGTTGTAAACACAAAATTAAAGAAAAAGAACAGTAGATTGTGGATTCGACCTTAGTCGGGAAACTTTAGATTAGCCAAGTCTAGAAATAAATCTTGGTAAAGTGCAATTCTGTAAGCAAATGTTAAATTTTAACGCACAGTTAAAAATAAGACACTCTTCTAACCCATTTTTGCTAGTCTGTATGCATATCAAGTTTTAAAGTATTAACGGAAAACTCTTTATTGGATACCATACATGTTAAAATTTGAATCATAATCTTGACTATGTGTAGATTAAAACACTTATAATAGCGTAAGCTTTGTCAAATTTAACGGCGTACCGTTAATTTTTAACCACTTCTTATAGAATTGACCCTATAACATGTTAAAGCTACCATTTCACTAGTTTACCGCCAGCACTACCAGTTTTCTTCTTTTTCACCCCATTCTTCGCATAAGTTCTCAAGTTTCTGAATTTTTTGTAGGACTCAACTTTTGATATATACAAAATTCTTCGGCGATAACTGCCCATCCATGTTTGTTAGCATTCCTGTCCAAATAAATTCCGGTTTCCACATTCTACTCAGGATGTAAATGTATTCCATTAATAAAATCAATAATCTTTTCATTCGACCAAGTATTAGTCATTTTATATACTATAACCTCCAAAATTTTCATAACAGCAACAACAAACGAACACCAAAACAAAGTAAAATTGCAGAGTATTTTCGCTGGCCAAGCAATCGTCTGGCAACTCTTGCTGCAACCAATTAAATGCAAAGGCAACACAAAACATGTGTAGCTATATGGCCGGGACACACTGAAAATATTATCAATATATTACCTAGTCTGGCTGTTATTGCTGGCAATGTTGCCAGCCACATGTGTTGCAGCTACATATTGCATTAAAAATATTGCCCGTTTAGAAGCACCTTAACCTACATATATGTACCTACATGGTACATGTTTGTTGAAATTCGAAGTTGCTGAACTTTTTTGACAATTTATATATAGATCTGTAGGCAATATTAATATTATTATTAATATAAGCCAGTATCATATAACAAACATTAATGTTCATTTATGAGTTTGAATCCTCATCAATATTCTTGTAAATCCTGTCCGTGAGAAAAATATCACGTCAGAAGAAGCAAATATATTGTTTATATTCAAATTTTAATGTAATCAAATAGACAGAGTCAGACTTGTAGTGACAAAGTAACCATTTAAGTTTTATTCGGAAGGTCACGTATGAACTTAAAAAACTTGTTAATAAAAAGTGAAATAAACTTAATGAAATATAAGGGGAAATTATCACTTTAGATATGTATCTAAAACAAAATAGTTCTAGGATATATTATTCAATACATTGAAAGAGACATCAAGAAGTATCGAAATACATATTATATTTTTCTTATATGCTTCCGACCTTTTCAGATATTTTTGTAAGTTGACCAATTTTTACCCAATGCGTTGTTTCTTCCTGTGATTTATTCAATTAATTCTGTATTTTCTTGTTTTCTTTCCGGTTTACGGTAGTTAGCCACTTTCTGATTATATATTTTATAAACTAATAGCCAATTACAAAAAGGCCATTCGAATTTGAAGTTTGGAGAATAATTTATTGGTTTTTGTTTACAATCTAAAAAAAATTAAAGCATTGTGTTGATATCTTTTAGTTAAGCTCAGTAAGTTTTTCTAAACAAATTTTCCAGTTAGAATAATTTCAATATCATATAAATCTTGTTTTTTATCAAACTGCACAAACATTTAGAACGCCTCGTAAAAAGTTTGGAACTGTATCTGAAGTGTTGAAGTTAAACGAAAATTATGGTTTGGGTGTGTTAGAAAAAAATATAAACCACAACTAGACTATTGCTGTGAAGATCATTTAGATGTGAGTATCTGTGAATATCTGCAATACAGCATGAGCATAACCTGTACCTACTTCATCACGATTTTTAAAAAGAAGACGGCAGAATTGTGTGTCAACACTTATGTAACTAACTTCTTTTTTGAGCTATGTACGTCACAGCAGAACTGAACATGAAATAACTGATTCGCCATTATTATTTTGTCCACACCTATCAATCAACATTGAGAAAGTATCACATTTTTGTTAAGTTTAACACCTCATTGCATGGAAAGTGAAGTTGGAAAGAAAAATTTGATAGATTTCAGATTTAATTCACTTTCCACGTTGACTAAATGCTGTGTTCCCTCACTCTATACTGAATTTAGAAATCAGCTACAAATACAATATGGATGAACATAATCTAAACATGAATTAATTGATATGGCATCTCATATGTCAATCCTGTTAATCAAAAAAATAGTATATTATAAACCAAGGTGGTGAAGACTATTATTATTGACCGAGCCGAATAAGGTGCGAGGTTTATAAATGTTTTAAACACCATGGTGTATTTACAATTTCTTTCACTACTAGCCAAATTTTAGACAAAATTTAAAAATAATTCACAAACGCACCACGAGAAGCGTTTACTTTGTCGACTGACTGACAAGTACACTGTCAGTTTTCGATATAATTGTTGCTTTCGTTTATTTGCGCTTCAAGCACTTGTGCGTAACGCCTCAGTCGTCACGACTTTTAAGCAAAACGAACACGATTTTTTAGGATCCTCAAAACCACTTGTCATGTGCCAATGCCAATGAATTTCCTGTGTTGTTAGAAAAACAGTTTTCAATTAATAATGTTTTTGATAATATAATTTCGCATATTTAGATATTTTTAGTAAGGTTTAAATCGTAATCGGCACAATCTTAACCTTTAAATAAACGTCAAACTGGTCAAACGTCAAATATTTAATGTCCGTGGCTTGAAGCATCTTGAAGCTCATACTTTTCGGTATGTGCTCAAGGGGCAAGGGGAAGGTAAGACTAGGCGTCTCGCCCGGTAATAGACGAACGAAATTCAGTCACTACGAGCTGCTACCAGCAGCCAAAAATGAAACCCTCTATTATGAGCGTACTCGTTATGTCATCAATCATTTTTGGTTGAGCGCGAATTTTAAACTAATGGCATTTTTATTCAAATAATTTTATCTTGATAGGTAATTTTAAGTAACAAATATGTTAAAGACAATCTGCTGGGTATACAATATTATGTTGCACAAGTTTTTGTTGAACTACTATCCCTAAATTCTCAAAATATTTAAATTTGTCCATTATTGACCTAGGTTAATAATAGAGAATTATTAACCACTAATAGAGAAATCCATCTTCTCAGTTGGGTAGAAGAAGCAATAACTGTCAACTTCACAGCTAGCAGTGGAAAAAATATTTTTTCGTAACTAACTAATAATCATTACAATGGCATTCA
>CAJUYH010002775.1:8533-45915 GCA_910591685.1 Galerucella tenella
CGATAGGGGTAATTAAGAAATCGAAGTAGGGGTTACGTGTTTCGTCTTGGCACGCACCGTAGAGAGACAGTGGTTATCCTAATTGATACAATTTCGTACAGGATCGGTCTCAAAATTGAAATATTTTCGTCAAAATATACAGAACTATATATATTGTGTGTATCACACTGTCCGGTAGCGTCGGCAAAAAGGCAAACATGTTTTTTCAATGTTATGTGAAACTTTGGCACACTTTACTTTATTTGTTATAAATTTTTTTAGGTATTTTTATTTGCTTGTCATAAAAATAGGAATTAATTTTGAAATGGGTATCTATCTGTATCAGTAGAGTAGGGAGGGTGAGTGTAGGCTTACAGCACTTAGGCCACATGTGACCCATTGTACATCCACCCGAGGAGTTGTCCTCCTAGGTCATCGTCCATCCTGTGGACAGGTCACTAGGAGACATGTCCTTTATATCGGCAGGTGTAGGCCAAGACTCACCGAACACACACTCTCTTATCGACGATAACTCCGGACACTCGCATAAGACATGCCTGAGAGTTTCATCTTCCTGTTCACACATCCTACATAGAGGTGTGTCCACTAGCCCCATAGTATGGAGGTGCTGCCTTAGTTGATAGTGGCCAGTCATAAATCCTACTGTTAAACGCAAGTTTTTCCTGGTCATCGCCAAATCTTTCTTCGGCGCCAGCTTCCCAAGGTCGCCCAGGGTGATCCTGGCAAGACTGCATCCTTTGATTCCATCCCATCTCTTAAGGGATTGAGCATGGTGTTACGTTAGGATAGTTCCGTAATAGTCGTTAGGTCGTATGTGTCACTGGGTTTTGGAATAGACGATTGCAGACGATAACAGACGATTGCAGCGACTTTCATAAGGATTCTTTAAAGCTAAACATATATTAAAGGAGGGTTGTATAAAGGACCTAAGCTCTGTTTGAGGTGATATACATGACAAATTTTGTTTGATTTAGCGCTTAGGAATTGTTGTTCGAAACATTAGACTGCACCTATTGACATGTAAAACTGAGATTTACTTCAAATTGTATACAACCATTCCTAATTGTATTGTCTTCCAATTAATGTAAGGTCTTTTTAACTTGAAAGAGAAGACAAAATCGGGCATCATTAGTCTAGGGTCATTAAATTAAAAAGATAGGTAAATTTTAATTACATTCGTCAAAAAGTATCTGATACTTCAAAGTTGCTGTCAGACTGCGCATTCTATGGATAGTTGCCCCACCCTATGGGCATCTATACCGCGAAAAATCAGGGCAACTATCCTTTTTAATAGGGATAGATGCCCAAGTATTTTATTATTATATTAAAACTTTAACGTGTTCGTTGAGTTCGACGCGAATATGAATCCACATACGAGCGAAACGAGCTCTCACCGCACGACGGCAGTGGCTAACTGAGGTGAGGGGTGCCACTTGGTTATACTATTGTTTTTCAGTCGCGAGTTTAGGAATTTAGGTTTTTTGAAAATGAGGCATCTATCCCGCCTTTACCCTATCTAAAACCTATAATACAGTCATCCAATATCAAATTTTTCAGTCGTATACGAGGTTTGTAAAAAAATATGAGTTTCACTCAAGAGTAAAGTACCTTTACATTTGACAATATCGAAAAATTCTAAAAGTTGGATATGTCGAAGCATTAGTATGAGTAAAAATTTAATTTGTTTGTTTCCAACATTAATATAATGTTAATTTTATAACTTAGTGTTTGAAGTAATTTTATTATTTGCCAAATAAACGAATATGCACTTATTTCGCGTTCAAATGCAAAATTAAAAAAACATGGAAAACCTAAAAGATTATCACGTGTTTCGTAATCACAAGAGATAAATGTTCATTCAAAATAGAAACAAGTAAAAAATTAAATAATCTGAACTTTCAATTTAAATGAATATAATTACATATTTAATCGTAGTTTTTGATCAACTTTTTTTAGTAAGATTTTTCGATATTGTCAAATTTAAAGGTACTTTACTCTTGAGTGAAACTGATATTTTTTTAACAAACCTCGTATACGACTGAAAAATTTTGATATTTGATGACTGTATTTCTGTATTTTAGGTTTTAGATAATGCAGAACTTTTTATGAAGAATAACTTTTCTTCCTAAAATTAATAATAAAAAAGTTTTCCATATGATTTAGACTTAGGGGGGCATATTGTATATAATTCATTTTTAGAAATCTCCAAAATTTTTTAAAATTGGTTATAAAACTTTCTAAAAATCACTAAAAAAACACAAAAATTCTCTAATTTTAATTTGAAGGTGCCGATAACGAAATTAAGCTAAAAAACCTACTTTTGGTTGATGTACAGTGTGTGTCATTGTGTTGGTAAAAAATATGGGCACGCAGAAGAAAGCAGAAACATTTTTAGATTCTAAAAAATTTGACTCATGAGATTAAATTTTCAAAAATAAAACTTTATGCAGCCAGCTAGAATATAATCAAAATTTTGAGCACCAAAATATACCTATACCAATTTCGGAAGCTGCAAATGACTGCGATTTGAATCTTGAAATTTTATCTTGAATAGTTTTTGAGATATAGACGATAAGAGATATCCATATTTTCTGGTTTAATAAAATTTTTCAAAAAAGTTATGATTTGAGGTGAAAATATTCTAAAAATTCACAAAAAGGTTTGTATGTTTATATATAATATTTCATCTTAAATCACTTCTTACTGTTATTTGGAATATTTTTATATTTTTGTGTACTTAAGGTTATTTGACTCTAAATTATTGTAGACAATTAGTAATTAAATTAAGATACAGCCGGTCCTGTGTCACATAGGCGACCCGACCCGTTGACAAGTCGGCAGAGTGGAGCCGCAACCAGAAAGGGTTTCTGTGTAATGTCTCGTCAGTAATATCTTGCCCTCTTTACGTTGCTGGCCCCCCGTAGCCGTAGCGCCTACTATCTGTTTGGGCACTACATCGAGATGACTTAACTTTCGTTATTCAAACATTTATTGATAAAATTGTATCGACGATTTTATTATTTTAACTTCTCTCATTATAATTAGATCGATGGGATAACGTCGTACACAAAATAACCTTTTTCTGGGAAGAATACCAAAGAGAAGGAAATATTTGAAAACATTTGTGTATTGCGTGTTTGTTCCACTTGACAAACTTGTCATTTACATTTTTGTTTACATGCAATTTCTAGAGTCATTCGATTATTTGGTGTATAATATGAAGATCGGTTGAAAACTATCACAAATTCAATTAAGTTTATTACTTCTAAGCAAACCACAACGAAAATAATGTAGTTTTAACATAAAATTTCCTATAGTTGAACAAGCACTTTCCGTTTTCCCGAATAAACTGAATAAACGGACGCACACGAATTCCCACTCTACCTGTGTCTTAATTAGGGTACGTTAAGCTGTCACTCGAGTTCCCGTCAGGGTGAAAACTGACCTGTTTGAAAGGTGTTTATTTGGGCAAGGATGAGTTGCGCGCAGCGGTCATTTTCTACTTGAATACGAGTAAGAACACCAAAATTAGGAGCCGAATTGCGAGCAACAAGACAAACACAAAATTAAGGAGATTAAGAAAAAATAAAATAAATTAAATGGTAATGGTATTTGTACATTTATTTCAGGAATAATAAGAAACCTAACCTAACCTAACTCCGCCAGGGTAAACTATTAGGGCAGTCCCGATAACAGAACAGATTAAATAAACTGGACGGCAATTCGAGTGCGGGATTAAGATACCTGCAAGTGTCGGACGGGAACGGAACCTGACGGGAATTCGTGTGCACCGGAATAAACCACTTTAACTGCTGCTTTCTGAATATTCCTGCTGTTGGGAAAATTCCTTAGGTAGTACGCAACTTATAATGATATTTTCAAAGACGTGCTTTTTTTCCAATTCTACCAATTGCAAAAAAAATATTAGCTGAGGCATTGGTTTAAATATGACCAAATTTTGAAAAAACTCCACTTGGCAGAAAACCATAGCTGAGGCATTGGTCTGAAATGGGTCTAACCTAGCCAAATTTTGAAAATAATCCACTCGGCAGTTTTTGAAAAAATAACTGATAAGTAGTCCTAATTTTTCAAAATTTCTAAATCTTCTGTTTTTTAAGGGTAGGTACCATTTTCACTTAGTAACACTGTATTTCAAGATCGCAATTTTTCTCGAATATAATTTATGCAGAAAATCATAGCTGAGGCATTGGTCTAAATGTGACCAGATTTTGAGAAATCTCTGCTCGGTAGTTTTTGAAAAAATGGCAGATAGTGATGAGTGATTTTTTCAAATTTTTGAAACTCTTTTATTTATTGGGATACCATTTTCACTTTGTAACACGATATTTCAGGAACGCGATTTTTCTCGAATATAATTTATGCAGAAAATTATAGCTGAGGCATTGGTCTAAAGATGACCAAATTTTGAGAAATCTCTGCTCCGTAGTTTTTGAAAAAATGGCAAATAAGTAGGCGTGATTTTAAAAAAAATTTCAAGTTTCTCTTTTTTGTAGTGGTACCATTTTCACTTTGTAACACTTTATTTCAAGAACGCGATTGTTCTCGAATATAATTTATACAGAAAATCATAGCTGCGTCATTGTTTAAAAATTTACCGAATTTTGAAAATAATCCATTCGGCAGTTTTTGAAAAAATGGCAGATGAGTGGGCGTGATTTTGTCAAATTTTTGAAGCTTCTGTTATTTTTAGCGGTACCATTTACACTTTGTAATATTGTATTTCAAGAAACCGATTTTTCTCTTTGAAAATAATCCACTTGGCAGTTTTTGGTTAAATGGCAGATAAGCAGGAGTGATTTTTTCAAACTTCTCAAGCTTCTGTTATTTTTGGTGGTACCATTTTCTCTTTCTAGCGCTATATCTTAAGAACTCTATTTTTATCAAATATAATTTAAGCGGAAAATTATGCTCAGAAATTGGACTGGAATACATGAAATTTTGAAAAAAAAAATCGCCTATAAGTATGCAGCGGTTTTGAGAAATGTTCAAGCTTTTATAATGTTTTTACCATTTTCACTTTTAATCGTCTGTTTGAATAATGCAAGATTTTCTGAAATGTTAGCCCATACTTTTGGAATAAAGTACCTACATGCAATTTGAAAAATATTCCAATCATATTGTTTGTCAAAATGACAGTCTAGCATGCGGTAGATTTTTTTAAAGCTTCTGTCATTTTTTAATTTATTATGTGTACTCCATATTTTAAGGACACAAATTTTCTCGACTATAATTCTTACATCAAATCCACCTTGCACTTTCCGTTAAACTCCATAAAATTTTTGAAAAAATTAGTATACAAATGTTTCAAAATTCCATACAGATATAAATCTCTAGTTTTATAAAAATATATTAAAAATTTCATAAAATAATTCACCAGCCTCAAATCTTCATAAATCAAAAAGTAGAGTACATTTTATGAGAAAAATATGTTTTAAGAACTTTATTTGACACTCCATTCATCCTTGGTAAATTTTCAGATAAATATTTAACAAATTGCATGTATATACACCGTGGATGGAAGTTCCCTCTTTCCTGCCATAAAATCTACATTCTACTTCCTCCACTATTATGAACTTTATCAGGTGCCCATTCAGGCAACAATGTCACGTTAGGATCCCTGTTAAAACTCTTAGCGCAGTTTTACTTTGACATATGCATTCCAATATTACATCGAAGCAAATTCCGCAAAAGGGTTCAGGCCCCCAGAAGGGTATTTCAGTCTCCCTCTTCGCTAGTCCATATGGTATTTCATTCCCTTCTATTCCAGTGTGTCCTGGAATCCGCAGTAATGTGTCTATATTATTCTCGCCTAGTGCACTGAGCTTGCCTAGGCATCCCCACACCATTTTTAAACTGATTACACAAGAGCTCAGTGCTTTAATGGCTGCTTGACTATCCGACATGATGATAATCCTTTGCTTTCTGTATCCTTCATCAACATAGAACTGGGCGCACGTTCTTATGGCCTGAATTTTCGCTTGAAAGATACTTACAGTATTTTCCAAGCTTTCAGAGTGTTTGGTTCCTGGCCCATACACTCCTATCCCAGTTTCTTTCGTTGCTTTTGAGTAGTGTACCATTCAATGGCATTCTTTCCAAGTCTGAATGATATTTGGATCCCACTTCTTCTTGTTGCTCAACTCCGTAACGCATTTCTCTGAAAACTTATACTTTTTCATCATACCGCACCAAATCTTTGAGTGGTAGCTGACTATCTGAGAGAAAGAGGATCTATTCCCTCGATAGCGCAGATTTCTGGCTGGAATACAGATGCGTGGATATTGCACCTGGGCTTAGCACCATGGTCTCCAGCTCCTGTTCCAATGTCAGTCTTAGATCCTTCTGTGTGCCACACCAACGTTTTTATAGACTACATGCTTCCAACCCATCCCAGTTTAGCTCTGTGGTCCTGTATTGGGCGGAGTAGAATTCAATGAGACCTCTGGCGAAAAAAATGTACCTAACTGTCGCAACGAGTAAAAAATTCGTTTTGCATTGTTTTTGTATTATATGCAAGTCAACGTAATTACCGTAAATTAGTACTTAATTTGTTTAATTTTGTGTCAGTGACAAGTTTGAAACTGTGTTTTTCTATTCAACTCAACTGTCATCATTTCTGAGGTGATATTATGGAAGAGGTTATGTTATTCTATTTTTTGTTTTCATTGCAGATCAAAGAAAATTATTCGGTATTTATGATTTAAAATAATATTACTCAATACAAACGTACCTTACCTGCAACTTTTGTAGATATGACTATATCAAAAATAAAATAAAAACACGAAATCAGAGCGCCATCTATCGAATTCTACTTTTCCCAATAATTCGCAAAAGTTCTCAGAATTATTGTCACAAATTTTTAAATTGAAATTCTATTTCGACAAGAGAGGAACATTATTAGAGAAAAAAATATTTAATACGCCCTAACCGACGTGTCTTTTCGGCTAGATATAATATTATGTAATTCTAGTTCTATTTCATTAAATTCAGATTAGAAAAAAAAATCCAACATAATTAATTATAGGAGAAGTGATCGCAGTGACCGCAGTTGATAAATTTGTCGTCGTTGGACCTGAATATATAAAAAATCACTAAGCAGTTCTTCCACTTTGAGTGGCCCGGTTTTTCAGTTCGAGATACCGACACCGAGAGACGGCTAATGGCCCAACATACACATATACTTTTTAGATGACATCATTTTCTCATCAAACCCCAATAAAAATAACAATGTTCATCGACTCAAAGTAGGCGCCAGGTAAATTTAACACCCATTTGCAGACAGACACGATCAATACCTTCTGATGGGACGAAAAATAACGTCGTAAATTTGTTTTTCGAAAAAAAAAAAGCTTCCTTTTTCTACCAAATAGTTCTTTTTTCAAAATAGGTACTTTGTCAACAACTTATTAAACATTAACAAAAAACAACACAATAAACACTGGAAGAATACGCCCAGGCAAACACATGGGAAGAAATTGACAAAAGAAAAAGTGGTGAAAGAACTGCTCTCAATGAGCAGGAACAAACTACGCACCATAACGGGGCTTCTTACGGGAGACTTTCCCACAAAGGAGCACCTGAACAAAATAGGGCTGTATAACGTAGACCTCACATGAAGGAGATGCAAAAAGGACACTGAAACAGCTCTGCACATATTATACAACTGTGAGACGCTGGATCACAGGAGGCAAAAACTAAATGGAAGACCCCAAATGACTCCAGAAGACTTCTACAACCAAGCAGTAAAGAACCTGTATGAGCTAATACAGGGAACGGATTGGCTGAATAGGCTGTAGTCAGAATGTTAGGAGAATACACAATAAGCCCAAGAGGCTGAGGTGGTACCGGCGAAGGGACGGCTCCTTAAAAAAAAGGATTAACAAATAGTCGATTCGGGACAAGGAAATTAGTCAACCACTTAGTTAATCTGCCTTTGTTGCTCCAATACCAGTACGAACATTGTTAATAACCTGTAAGTTATGTTTCTATTAAGCACTGATCGTCCATTGAAACAAACAGCAACTGTACTATCTCTCAACTTTTTCTGGGCATAGTGAAAGGGTACATAAACGAAGACGCCTACTATCAGAAAACTGTAAGCAATGAGGAGAAAACCTATATAAATAGAATATTCCTGAAAACGGCACGCCTCAATCATATTAATAGTTATACTTGCTTCATCCGCATCAAGTTTTCTTAAGAAACTAGTGAATAATAGTATATTATAGACCAAGATGGTGAAGACTGTTATTATTGACCGAGCACCAAAATTACTTCGCGAGGGGCGTTCCCCCGAGCGGAATAAGGTGCGAGGTTTATAAATGTCTTCAACACCATGGTTCATATACCATTTTTTCCACTACTAGCCAAATTTAAGACAAAAATTGAAAATAATTCACAAACGCACCACTAGAAGCGTTTACCCCGTCGTCTGACTGACAAGTACACTGTCAGTTTTCGATATATTATGAACGTACTCGTTATGTCATCAGTCATTTTTGGTTGAGCGCGAATTTTAAACTAATGGCATTTTTATTCAAATAATTTTATCTTGATGGGTAATTTCAAGCAGCAAATATGATAACGACAATCTCCTGGGTATACAAAATTATGTTGCACAAGTTTTTGTTGAACTACTACCCTGAATAGAGTACACGCATATTTCATATTTTGCTTGGATTTTAATTTATAATAGTAAATATGATATCAAAACTTACTAATAATAGGAAATAAACCAGTTTCCATTGGAAATTACTCCCAAATTTTGAAATAAAATTCAAATTTCAATGCACTTTCCGACCACAACCCGAGGATTTCCGAACGCTACCGATGATACGTGTGATGTCATATCTCTTGTGTTTACTTATGTCAATATGGCCGGTATTGCATTAGGTTATGTGTAGTTGTGTGTTTATATTGTATTTTAATTAACTATTAATTGCTTCATCGACGTAAAAATATCATTTATATGTTTGTTTGAGACCATTACGTGTTTGTGTGTGTGTGTTTTTTTATTTCTAAAAGTCAACGTAAAGTGGAAAGTGGTCATAAATATTCGATATTTCCGAGGATATTTTAAAACTTGGAAGAATATATTTTATTTACCAGTTCAGTGTTCAGTGACGATTCTTTCATATTTTGTGAGTAAAGATATGGATAGCGAAGGTTTTGTAAAAGCACAAACTGATAACTTGCCCAAAGTAGACTCATTTATGCTGCTTGAATTTATGTAGTCAAACAGCTGCTTTAATGCAGAGGAAATAAGAGGAGTTAAAGCATTATCGTAAGTACGATTTAAACTATGTCTTATTTATGTAATATATACCAACCATATTTCGATGTGTGGTCGTAAGAAAATGATGTTTTTCTGGTTGATTCCTAGACATATAGGTACATAACCTCAAACTATTTAAGAATAAAAATTACCAGCATAGAAGTAGGTACCTACATTAAAATGGTCTCCACAAACAAAAGTAATACCCTTCTCTTAAGTGTATTTTTGCTTGCGCCACCAGGTAAAGTAACAAATATTTTGTCTGGAGTTTTAATAGACGTTGATTTACACACCGGAATAGAAAGTTTTTTTTTCAGTTTTATCCATTTTTAAAGCTTTCAGAAACAAATTAGGTCACAAGAACTCAGAGCGTGATACCGTGATAAGAAGCGTGATAAGAACGTAAACAAATGACGTCACACCATGGGGCAGCCATCTTTATGACGTAAAGCGCGTTTTGGCGGACTTTAAAATTATATGATTTTTAAAGTCGTTTTAATAGTAAAGTTTATATTTTTTTGAAAAAATAGGCATGCAAGGTGTTAGGAGACCTGATAAAGCGTCAATTCCCACCAATAGCAATATTTATGCTTGTACCCCATTCTCAAAATATTCGAATTTCTCCATTATTGACCTAGGTTAATATGGGAAAAAATTATTAACAACTGATAGAGAAATTCAACTTCTCAGTTGGCTAGAAGAAGCAATTATTGTCAACTTCATAGCTAGTAGTGGAAAAAGATATTTGAGACACTAGGTGCATACTATATACTTTTTCTAATTATCACGGAATATTGAATATAAATTACAAAAGATACAATTGATGTGACGTTAAAAAAAAAGATAAACGAGATTTGACTTTTCCTTCTTTAAACACTAGTGCTTAAAGTGACGTTTTGCGAAGGTCAAACCCTTTGTTTTCGGTGCGGTTTTAGTAACGGAGGTAGAAAAAATATCTTGCCTTGAACTTAAAAACTTATCAATTTGCAAACAAGTGATTTATCAGATAAGCATTCAATATATTACAGACAAAACCTTGAATACAATAGTCTTATTCACTGGCCCCAAAAGAAGCACGAAGAAGCTCCTATGATTTCAGCACACATACTATGCTACTGTGAAGGTCTGACTTGGCTAAGATTGTTGATGACAGGAGAGGTAACACCCTAACCCTCCTAATATATGTATATGGAGTCTAATAATAATGATATATCTTGTCAATTAACTCTAGGGCTTAATATAGAAGCAGAAAAAATAAATCTGAGGAGCACATGAAGTATAGTTTTTTTCACGTTCTAAGAAACTGACCTGAGATTGGATAATGATATGCAACAAAGCCATAAAAGTATTAGCCGTGACAGGGCCGCTGTTGGCGAATAATAAATTAATACTTTTGGGTCATTCTTATTATAAATATACAATTTTTCATCTTTTTTATCACGTATAGTGCGGCTTTGAACGGTAAATCCAAGAAGTTTTATGGTTTTATTGCATCTCAAGTTCAAGTCCAGTCAATTCAGTTTTTTAGATCGTGAAAAAAACTATTCCCTAGTTTGGATATTTGAACGACCCCTGCAAATATCTCTATGCTATTTCTGGTCTGATTTGAAAAGGCAGTCTTCTTAGTATACAGAGTGTCCGGTGAAGAAAAATCTATTTACCTGGAGCCTCCTACCGGTTACTATTAGTTAGTAATTTCATCGTTTAACATAATGTCGCTGGTTAAAAACCATTTTTGTTGTGGTATGTTTCCAAACATACAAGAAATTTTGAAGCTGATAACGATAACTCTAAACATAGTGAATATTTGATAATAATTTAATCTAGTTGAGATAAAAGACAAAATAGAAAGTCGATAATATCATTGCTTAATAAACAATGTCGATTTTCACCTTCTACACGACTTTATTGTTATTTTAATAATATTACTTTCATTTCTGTTAAGATAAAATTGAAATTATTCCATAGAGAAGTAATAATTCACGTCTACTTTGATATTTATTGTTTGTATAAATATCCGAGTCTTGCGGGTTGAATTTATGTTTTGAACGTGTATATTATTTGCACCTACTCATTGCGTTCTTTTTTTTGTACTAGAATATTTGTAAAATGCCGAAGTGGGAGGTGTTTACTTGTAGTTTTTAGTGATTGTTTTTATACTGTATTTTTTTGTAATGTATAAAAATGCGACATTTCTATCAGTGGAAGAAATTTCTGTAGTCGCTGGGAACTACATTTTGTGAGTGCTGTTTTTTCTCAAGACCATATTCTAAAAATTTTGATTAATTTTATTAATAAGTATCACATTTTTACTTAGGTTCTAGGTTCTATGTGAGTGGGGCCTTCTCGCCACCTCCACTGCGACCTTCGTTAGGTCTATTGTGGCTCACCCCTAGGGATTACAATTCACCCCACAAGCCTGTGCTTCTGACGAAGTCCATGGTTGTATTTGGTGATACTTTTTTGAAGTCGTTCGGCTCTAAGGTATTAAAGCCGAATATATTATACCTTCCCTGCTCAAGACTGGTAATAAGCATAGTATGTGCTCTGCAGTTTCGTCCTCCAAATTACACAACCGACAGTCCGAGGTCTGAACCAGACTCATCTTCTTTAGGTGATAATTTAGTCGACAATGTCCTGTAAGCATTCCCGTCAGAATGCATAGGTTTGTTCTACTCCATTCCAGGATCTGCCTATTTTTTGTACTCGAAAGGTAGTGTATGAACGCCTTCGAGTGAGAGGGTCCCGGTATGTCTGCCCAGTACGTGTAGGTTTTCCTCTCCGCCCAGGTAGCTATGGCTAATCTAGCACTGCTTTCCGCAATGCCAAAAAATAGTTCAGGTCCGATAAATAAAGTCTCTGATCTCTTTTTTGCCAGAGTGTCGGCCTCCTCATTGCCCTCCACTCCTCGATGCGCCGGCACCCAGGACAAAATGACTCTGTTTTCTTTGCCTAATATTTCATTTTTACTTATTTTGGGTGAAAAAATTATAAGTATAGCATTGTTAATTTTTTAATAGTGAGAATATGTTTCATGAAAATTTGACATTCCTGACCAGAATTTTTCGGATAAACTGAATTTTTACCATTTTTTAGAATTACAGTATCAAAAAAACTTCGGCCCTTCCGTTTAGGAGTTGTTCGGTATGAACCCGATTGCAGCGCTACCTACCGGGACCAATTATGAATCTAAACCATTCTGGAATCCACACAAAAAAGTTAATCAAAATCGGAGCTAGATAATTGTTTGAAATACGAAAAAAATCGATTTTTTACCCATTTTCAAAAATTTTAATCTCAGTTTCTACAGTGTGACCCATTTTGTTTGGAAGCACCCCCGTAAAATCCGCTTTTTCAACCGATTTTGTTTTAATTTTTTTTGTTAAATTCAGTATCAAAAACAATATTTTGGCAATAATTTTCATAGCTTAATCACTATTTTCAAAGCCCGCTATGTTAATTTTTCTTTGCCAAAAAAGACAAAAGTACATTAGGAAATTTTTTTTCTCAAATATGACTATACCACTGGATTCAGAATCATCACAAATGTAAACTACCAATATTTTATAAAAAAAATGTTTATCAACGACAAAGATATTACAACATGAATTTGGAAAAAGTGCTAGTTTCAGTAATATTTTACGGAAAGTGCAGACAAATTTTAAAAATGGCAGCATGGTAAACAAAAACAAAGTCTCAAACATATTGCAAAGTAAAAAATTCGAAGCCGATAACTCAACCCGTTCTGGAGTTGTAGCTTCTGAAAGTAATGTAAAATTGTGCTTAATAATTTAATACATTGCACAATCGCGAAGTTGGGGCGGTTCGCCAAATATAGCCTACTCTACGGTAATAAAATTTTGAAATCAGTCCAGATTTATTCGATACATACAAAAATGCATATATAAAAATATTTTCTCTTTATAATAATGTATAGATAATATAGTTCATTTACAATAAGTTTGCAATTTTTACATTTGTAGTAACAATTGCAGCCACTGAACAACTAAATATCCAAAGTGTAAATGGAAGTTACGGTCCAAAAGTTGGCTGCCGTGTCCGGGGTTGCTAGACTTATGTTGACAAAATCAGACAATTTTATCAGAATTTTTTGTGATGGTTTGCCGTTTTCATTCGCATTTTATAGTTTGTTCTGTATCTGTAGAGTAGGGAGGGTGAGTGTGTAGGCTCACAGCACTTAGGCCACATGTGACCCATTGTACATCCTCCCGAGGAGTTGTCCTCCTAGGTCATTGTCCATCCTGTCCTTCTCAGGAAGGTGGACAGGTCACTGGGAGACATCTCCTTTATATCGGCAGGTGTAGGCCAAGACTCACCGAACACACACTCCCTTATTGACGATAACTCCGGATCGCATAAGACATGCCTGACAGTTTCATCTTCCTGTTCACACATCCTGCATAGAGGTGTGTCCACTAGCCCCATAGTATGGAGGTGTTTCCTTAGTTGACAGTGACCAGTCAGAAATCCTACTGTTAAACGCAGGTTTTTCCTGGTCATCGCCAAATATTTATTCAGCGCCAGCTTCACAGGGTCGCCCAGGGTGATCCTGGCAAGACTGCATCCTTTGATTCCATCCCATCTCTTAAGAGATTGAGCATGGGTGTGACGTTTGGCTAGTTCCGCAATTGTCGAAGTCGTTAGGCCGTAGGTGTCACTGGGTCCCAGAATTTTTAGTCCAGCGGCTTCCCTGGCTAAAGAATCAGCAATGCGATTTCCTTTACTCCTGTCGTGCTCTTTAACCCACCTCAGGATAATATTGTTATCTGCCGAGGCGTCAGCTAAATCTTGGTGGCACTCTAGTACTAACCTCGATATAAAACGTTGTCTGTTCAAGGCTAATAGGGCTTGTCTACTATCAGTGCAGATTATTATGTTTTTGCCAGAAATTCCTCTTCTGGTTAGTTCTTTTATGGCAATTGAGATACCAGCCAGTTCTGTTTGAACCACGCTGGTATTGTTTCCCATTCCCCACTTAATCTTTAGGCTTAGTGCTCTCGAGTAAACTCCACATCCTGAGCCTTCTTTCATTTTTGAACCATCTGTATAAATGCGTATTGCATTTGCAGCATCTGGCTCTGTGTTCTGTTTTATTTGCATTTTGTAGGGTTTGTTAAACAAAAACCTGGGTTCAATTGCATCGTTGGCTGCCTTATAGTTTGTTATTATAATCTGTTATTTTCATAACTATGTTAAATAGAGTATTGAACACTGCGTCGCAATGCTCAAGTCTTTATCAAGTGGTTGCAAGGAGATGGTAGCATCCTTCATATCATATTTTGAGAGATAACGAGATAACGGTGGACCGCTAATTCCCATGACTTCTGTGAGAGATGTAAGTTTTTAATGAATTCATTGTTACTTAATATTGCAATAACGATGCAATTCAACATATGCATGAAGATAACATTTTTCAGTTGAACTTATGGTTTCAAACTTGGACATCTTGAAATTTATCTATTTACTCATCAAAATTTTATAATTTCTACTCTTATTTTTGAGTTGAATGAAATCTTATACAATAAACAACTTATTAACATAATTTTATGCCAACAGCTGGAAAAAAGTTACAACTTGGCAACGATGTACAACATTTGTCATGTTTTGTTATTGCAAACTCGTAAATGAACTATAAAAAGTAAAAATATGAGAACAATAATTCTTCTAGTGGATTTCTTGAGTTTTCTGGTAGGTACTTGAAAAAACGAGGCATCTACTTCGAAATCTCAAATTTTCGTTCAAAATTGTGAACAAATCACTTTATAACATGTTTAAATACCAAACTAAACTATTTCACGCAATTTTCTATTTGTTCTAAAACAACTGCCAAAATTTCGAGTCTTATTAAAAGATATATTATTAAGGACTTACCGACTTATCTATTTCATTCTTTTGGCAAACAACGGCCCAGGTAAAAACACTCGAAAACTGTAAAATATCTATCTATGGGCAATAATTTTTGTGTGTCAAAGCAAACTTCCGGTTTTTTTATTTCGACCACAGTTTTAGAATGGTCAAATTGAAAATGAAAACTACCTGTCGGATATAGACGACAAGGGGATGGTGGATCGTTTATACACGGCAGGCGCCAAGCTTTGACAGCTCACTATCTCTTTTACAACCGATCGATGAAGGTTTTATTAAAGCTGCTTCGAATACAAAAAAAATAACACAATTTTCTGCAATAGTACCTCCAATGTAGACTGGACAGTTTTAAAATTGCTATTTCTATAACTGGTTGCAAAATGAATTCGAATTTCCTTTACGTTTCAGTTTCGTTTTGGATTTATATTACGCCTATTCTGAGAATAAGTTGAGGCCATTTTTACATTTCAGTGCAACTGCTCCAATAAAAATTTTCTCGGACAGCCAAGCGGCTTTGAAAGCACTTAGCACTCACTGTGTAACATCGAAATTGGTTTTAGACTGCCAAAAAATACTCTCCTCAATAGGAGAGCTCAATAAAGTTTGCTGGTCTGGATCCCTGGGCATACTGGCATGGATGGAAACGAGAAGGCAAACTCTATTGCAAGGGAGGGTGCGGCACGTGTTTCTATCGGACCAGAACCTACTATTGGCATCGAAAAAAGTTTTGCCAAACAAACACTGAATACCTGGACAGCAAAAAGAGCTTTAGACTTCTGGAATAATTTTACAGGATTGGTTCATTCAAAGGTTTTTATACATATTATTTAAATCCGCTCTGAACGTTTGATTTTTGAAAAACAGACCTAACTTTGCAAATTGCGCCAGAGTTGTCATCAATCTCTTCAATTTTCTGTCATTTTCGTCACTGTTTTTATCATCAGCATCAAAGTCATCACTTATTTGTTCCTCAATAATAATTGCTATTTTTTTTTGAGCCGTCCCTACGCCGGCACCACCTCAGCCTCCTGGGCCTATTGTGGATACTCCTACTGTTCTTACTACAGCTTATTCAGCCAATTCGTTCCCTGTATTAGCTCATACAGGTTATTTGCTGGTTGGTTGTAGAAGTCTTCTGGAGTCATTTGGGTTCTGCCATACAGTTTCTGCCTTCTGTGGTCCAGCGACTCACAGTTGCATAGTATATGCAGAGTTGTTTCGGTATCCTTTTTTGCATCTTCTGCATGTAAGGTCTCCGTTATACAGCCCTATTTTGTTTAGGTGCTCCTTTGTGGGAAAGTGTTCCGTAAGTAGCCCCTTTATGGTGCGTAGTTTGTTCCTGCGCATTGAGAGCAGTTCTTTCGCCACTTTTTCTGATAGTTCTTTTATGAATTTCTTCCCATGTATTTGCCTGGTCGTATTCTCCCAGTGTTTATTATATTGTTCTTTCACCAACCCTTTTAACCATGACCTCGTTAAGCATCATGGAATGCCCACTGCTGGTTCGAGTCCGTTCATCAGAGTTGACGATCCTGCTTTTGCGAGTTCGTCAGCTTTTTCATTGCCAGCGATTCCTTTGTGACCCACTTCAGTGTTACACTGTTCCGAGTCGCCAGTCTTCTAAGTTCTTCGCCGCATTCCCATAATAATAATTGCTATAGTCTGTAGTCTAATTTTAGAGTCTTGAATAAACCTTGTACAGTAAGGTTTAATTTATATGCCCAAAACACTTGAAGTGAGAGTCTGCATTTTTTCATCATTCATCAGAAGTCTGCCAACAAAATTGTATTAGTTCATTCAGTTCTAGAGAATGCTGATTTTAAACTATACTATGATAGGTCATAGGAGATATCTCCTAGTAACCTGTCCACCTTCCTGGGAAGGACAGGATGGACGATGATCTAGGACCTAGGAGGACAACTCCTGAGTGCTGAGTCTACACACTCAACCTCCCCACTGTTCAGATACAGATAGATCAATTATTACTGATAGAGAAGTGACGAATAACCGGCCTGATATTGTAGTTGTGAATAAAAAAAGCCAACTCGGTTCTTTTAGTGGATGTAGCTGTTATTCCATGTATCATAAGAATATTTTTACGATAAAAAGACGATGACGTTGCAAAACAAAATTTTGTGATGTTGCCAAGCTGTAGTTTTTTTCTTTACTTAACAAAAACTAGAAAAGTCAGTTAGAATAAATATGATATCAAGTTTAAGGGCGGGTTTATCAATGCTCGGTTAAATCTGTCAGCTACGTAGCCCTCAGCTACCTCTAGCCGCCAGTCAAAGTCTGTTACAATGGAAAGCGTTTATCAATGCACCACATAACCGTCAGCTAGCTAACTGGAGGCTAAGTGTAATTGAGCATTTGACAACCTTGTTCGGGTTATGAACGTGAGTGTAATGTTGTCAGAGTGTTAATTTCTCATTTTAATTTGGTGCAAGGAGGATCACCCGTTACATGAAATAAACATATTATTAATTTTATTCGCATATTTTGTTACAACACACTGAATCAAGAATATAGAGGTGAAAGTTATTATATTTCTATTTTATCGTAAGCTCACTCTGACAACGTCGTGGAAAATTTCACTTGTCAGTGTCAAAATTGTGGTACTGTTATTTTTATTTTGTCTATGTTGTGCTTTGTTAAGTTGTTTGCATTTGAGCATGTTCACAAAAAAAAGATTTCCCAATTTCACGGAGTCAGAGCGACAATTAGGTACTTATGAAAGTAGCCGTTCACCATAAAAGTATAATAGAATGCAAAAAGACGGATGCTGTGACCAGGCGTTAAAAGCTGGAATTTGTTGGAGTATCATGAGAACACTAGGTTCAGATAGTCGAAACCGAGTAATAAACTCGACATCATCGAGCTCTTCAAAGGGATTCATCCGTTCTTCAACAGTATATGGTCGTCTTTCGTACACTACAAATTCCAATATTTCGCCAAGCTCCAAGCTCTTCATCGAAAAGGTTGTCAAGTTCCTCAAGATCCATTGACAATAACAATGAAATAAAATACACACAGAACCTGGATGCTACTAAACTACTATACATGAATCAAATAAGCTTCTCGATTTCACCCTAAACAATAATAACACTATCAAATTTAAAGTTGAAATAATCTTTGTTGCAAAATATAAGCAAACATGAAAAAATCATGACACAGTTGTCAGTTAGAATCTATGGTTAGAATAACGGAACACCACTTTCTCGTATTTAACTGTATGTTCTATGGTTAACATCAACTTGATAGTGGCAGCTAGAATAGCCGAAAGTTTGACGGCCAGCTAATGCAAACTGGTAGTTGATAAACACTTTGACCAACAGCTAAGATTTAGCCGAAGGCTACAATATTTAACCGAGCATTGATAACCCCGCCCTTAATTAACCTGATCCAATTAAAAACATTCAATCATTTACATTTAAATTAACATATAAATAATATTAATAATAATGAATACAAATAGCGAATACTATTACATACGTCTCTTACAGCTGCTTCGGCATTTTATTAACTACATACTGCAGCTTTTCATAAACTATTAGTTATGGAAATAACTGTTTTTTTAATCTTAAAGAAACAATGAATATAAAACACCAAAAAAAAACTTGTAAATATTAGACGATGATCGAATGCCAATAAACGTCAAAACAAACTGGGGAATTTTACCAGTTGATCTGACAACGTCTTGAAGTTGGCTGTAAATTGTCCTGGCTGTTGAGGATAAATTGTATTTACGGTTGGTAATTTAATATTTATTCCGATAAGCAGGAAGGTAACTAAAAATGACATCATCGTCCTTTTATCGTAAAAATCCTATATAACACCCACCTTGTATATAAAAATCAAAATGGCGTAGAGTTACGGCCGTTTTTCCATTGCGTAAAATTATCGAATCGTGCTAGTCACGATATCTAACCATAACCATAAGTTATCCCCCTTCCGGTATAAAAACAAACTAAAATAAAGTGATGCCCTACCGAATTTTTCGGGTTGGGCTTTAAAAACACCTCTCCCCAAATAATTATAGTGATTGAAATGACCTTATTGGCCAAATGGAGTTCGAATTGTACATAATCGATTAGGGTAGAAAAATTATCTAGGGGTGGCTGGCGTTAAAAGGGAGTGTGATTTTGAAAATGCACTTTTATCTCAAAGTCACACATTCTGGTCATATTTTTATTAACGTTTCAATTGATAGTACGATATTAAATTAAATTAATTAATTAAATATGAAAGCCAGGACGGAATTTTTTTTATTAATGGTTGTCTAGAGAAAAGATATATCGTCAATAATATATTTAATCTTATCTTTTGCGGTTTCAATGCTCTAATCGAAGATAAATGCCTGAGCATGATTATAGTAGGTTAAAATACGAGGTGGGTCGTTTTAAATAGAAACTGTACCATTTTTGGGATATTTGGTGGAATTATAAACCTTTCGCTCGCGTTTAGTTCGCAGTTGGCGACGTTCGCGTCGTTTCCATTTTGCAGCTGGTTCATTTTTGTATTTATAGACCTTATTTGGCAGTTAGGAATTTGATTGGTGAATAGAATTGAAGGATCTTGAAAAAACACCCACGGAGACAGAAAAACTCTTCAGTAGAAGTGAGAGTAAAGTGAACAGTTGATAATGACGTTTCACACGTGATGGATAACTTTCATTTGATTGGTTGAAGTATTTTATGTTTGATTGGTTTATACCTGAAATGCCTGCGAACTTAATTCTTGGCTATTTGGTCCGGGGAAGTTAGGCCGAAAGTTGTCGTGAAGTTGAAAAGATTTCCACCGGAGATTTGACTTTTTTGAATGAAAGTGTATGTAGTATAGACTACTTTCCTAGATTTGTGAGAAGATTCCGCGCGAGCTTGCAAGAAAAAGCTTGGAGCATTTGAAATGCAACAGTTTTTTGTCAATAACTTTTTTAGATTTGATTGTACAAAAAAATTGTAGGTATCAAAATTGTAGGGAATTTTATACCCCTTAAGATGACGTAATGCAAAATTTGAAAAAAAATATTCTTCAACCCTTATTTTTTGAAAAATGGTTTTTTAAGCGACAAACATAATTAGAATAACAATAACGACTTCATAATATATTAAAATATAGTATTACGGCACCTAAAAACGTTGGTGTTTTCAGATTTTGAAAATTCAAAATGGCGGCTCGATAGAATGTCAATATACACTCACTGTGTCCACATAAGTTCGCACTATATGGGAAACTTTTTCATTATCAATTTTACGAAAAAAACTTATTTTTTATAAAAAGTTCTGCATGTTCTGGAATCTGAAATACGATCATCAGACATCAATTTTTTCCAGTAGGTATTATAAGAGGTTTGTTGAAACATATGAAATAAAATACATTTAAATTTGACAATATCGAAAAATGCTATGAAAAAAAGTTGTTCAGAGCTGAAATTAAGTTCAAATATATGATTATACCAGTTACTTTTGAAGAAATGCAATTTTTACTGTAGTAAGGGTAATCTAGAATGCGAACACACTAATTAATGTTTGATGGCAACAAATGTTTGTCAGTAACTCAGAAGGCGCTAGAGTTTGACGCATAAATATGGTAGTGACCGAAGGTCTGGAGAAATGTTAGGGTTGTCTCTATTCCTAAACCTGGTGAAACAGGTGACAATAAAGCAAAGTCCCTGAGACCCATAAGTATGATGTAATTTGTACTGAAGACATTGGAAAAACTGGTAGACATGCACATTAGAGGAGGATCATTGGTAGAAAGATCGATCGACCTGGATCAATATGCATACAGTACAAGGAATAGAGTACGCTCTCGAAAATAAGGAAGCAGCCTTCCTTGACATAGAGGGTGCCTTTGATAACACCTCTCACAAAGTAATCACTAGGGCAATTCGTCAAAATCAAATTGACGAAACAAGCTGCAGATAGATAGACTGCATGCTGAGAGACCAAACGATCTTTTCAACCTTGATGGGTGAAACATTATCAGCCCGGGTTTCAAGGGGGTGTCCTAAAGGAGGAGTCCTGTCTCCTCTAATATGGAACCTTGTAATTGACGGACTGATAAGGAGACTCAAAAAGGAACACCATACTATCTTAGGATATGCGGACGATCTGGTCATCATATCACAAGGTAGATTCAATACTACGGTCAGAGAGCGCATGCAATTGGCTCTGAACATGGTAACAAATTGGACGGAAGAGGTGGGTTTAACTATAAGTCCCACCAAATCAAACATAGTACCCTATACCAAAAGAATGGACCAGGTGGGATTGGAACCACTATTCCTTCAAGTTACGGAGATTCCAATGGTTATGGATGTTTAAATATCTCGGGGTGATTATTGACCCGAGATTAACATGGATCAAACAAATGGAAAAAGTAGCAACAAGATCGGAAACCACATTAATGATGGCAAGACGAACTTGTGGGAAGACATGGGGGTTGAGTCCGCGAATGATACAATGGATTATACACTTATACAGTCTAGTGGTTAAACCCATAATAACATATGCGTCTTTGGTCTGATAGATAAAGACGACACAAAAGAACACAATGATGAGACTAGGCAAGGTGCAAAGACTTGCTTGTCTCAGTATTGCAGGGTGCATGAGAAGCACGCCAACGGCAGCACTAGAAGCCTTATTTGGCCTTCCTCCATTACATCTCGTGATAATAGGGGAAGCAAGGATGGGGCTATTTAGGCAGCAAAATAACCTGAGCAAGAAAATAGTTGGATCAGGACACATATCCATTAAGGACATCATAAGTGGAGCCATTTTAGATAGGAAAACAGACTATATGGCTACTAAAATTCTCCCCAGTCCCAAATATGAGGTAGAAATACCTTACAGAAAGAACTGGCAAGACCCAAGCAGACTGAAGCTTCCCCGAGGAGAGACCTGGTACACAGACGGGTCACAGACTGGGAAAGGGACAGGAGCAGGTGTGTATAGTGGAATGAGAAACACAAGATGCTCCTTTTCACTAGGAGAACATACCTCTGTATTTCAGGCAGAGATTCATGCTATCCTAGAATGTGTCAGAATTAACAAATATAGGACTGGCACTCATAGGATAAACATACTAACTGACAGCCAGGCAGCTCTTGCAGCTTTAAACAGCCGCAAGGTAACATCCAGACTGGTGGAAGAATGCCAGAAAGAACTGAATGAACATTAAAGTAAGATTAGTGTGGGTGCAGGGAGATAACGGTATTTCTGGAAATGAACAAGCTTGTCTCGCCGATGGACAAACTACCCGTTATTCCCGGCCTAGACGGTTCAAATAATAAACCTACAGCACTTTTCTTGACTTTTTAATCAAAAATATATCAGAGCTATATAACAAATTCTTACTTTTTTTTGACAATTAATATTTTCACAACTACTGTCATTTTTGAATACTAATACCGACTACGATCATTTACATATACATATTAAAATCAAAGTAATAAAAGAAATGTGGGAAAGCCAACCTCTTTGTCTAAAATTTCTAACACAAAGTATCTAAAAGTAAAATTATCTTAATAAAAGGATATGAAGAAAAGGTGGTATTTCCGACAAAGCTGATGAACTCGCGAGAAGAGGTTCAGCAACAGCATATGTCGGACCAGAACCAGCTCTTGGGACCACAAAGAAGGTAGTCCGAGGGCAAATAGAAAAATGGGTACAAAGCCAACATAAACTTCATAGAGGAGGAACACTCCAAAGCAGGTACACAGTAAAACCTTCATAGGTGACACATGTGTAAAACGGGCCGAAGAACTACTAAATATCAGTAGGAATAAGCTAAGAATCATTACAGGTTATCTAACGGGTCATACCCCGGTAAAAGATCACCTGCATAAAATAGGGTTATATAACGGACCTCAGCTGCAAACTTTGTGGCATGGAGACCGTAACCCATATCTTATCTGACTGTGAGGCACTGGACTCGAGGAGACAAACAATCTTCGGAGAAGCTAACGTGCCACCCGAAGTATATGGCACACATCCAATGGACCTATATCGTCTACTCGAAGATACGGGGATAACTGGATGGGTGGAATAAATGTGGGAGTAGAGTACAATAAGCCAACAGGCTGCAGTGCTCCCGGCATCAGAACGGCTCCCAAACACAAAAAAAAAGGGTAGCGTAGTGATTAGAAAATAGAGACAATATTAAACAAGCCCAAAACCTATTTTTTCAATAACATTCCTTGATATTGTCAAATTAAAAGGTATATACTCTTGGGAAAATTCATATTTTTTCACAAACCTCGTATAATTCTGAAAAAATGTATATCTCATGATTGTATTTTTAATTTTAGAACATGCAAAACTTTTTATGAAGAATAAATTTTTTTTAATGTTAACAATAAAAATTTTCGCATATGGTGCATAGGACATATTTTGTGTAAGACATTATTTTTTATGAGTTTAAATGTAAAAAAAAACATATTTTTTCCGTTTTTCTCAAATATGACGTTGGAAAATATGATTCATGGATTCATTAATATTTTGAAAACGTTTGTCTTCAATAACCACGTATTTTGAAGGAAAAAAATTCAGATTCGATCATTAACTTCATACTACATTTGCTCAAGTCTTCACTATATTTGAACCTATTTTTAATTTATATGGTACACTAGCTAATACCGAATTTTAAGGATATTGACAAAGTTATCAAGAAATTTTTTACTGAGAATAAAGTGCGAAAAAGGTTCTTACATAGGGTTTTTTACTTTTATTAACAAGTATCGAAAAGGGTTACCTGGAAATTTCTTCACAACAATCTCTAGGTAAATAAGTTTAATAAGGGAGAATAGTTTATAAGTATCTATTTGGTCCTAGGAAGATTACCTAGGTACCTGAATTTTTGTTTTTATTTATCTTGAGACTTTCTAAAAGCTCTAATGCCAAAGTTTGAGAAATTACAATCAAGAAAGGCAAAACAAAATAAAATAAAAAATTCAAATCGTCCATCGGTCGGGATAATCAGTAGTAATACCACAGAATACACCAGGGTACCTATTCTTGAAAATCATACGATCCGATGTTTCTCTCGATCGATGGGATCTATCCCGTGCGATCTATCGGATCCCACGGTCGAAATCGACTAATTCTTGAACCTTCATGTGAACGTTCAAAATTATTGCGTTGTTGCCAGCATTATTTGATACAAAAGATCTACTTTTTAGTTATTTTTGGCATATATTTTTTGTACGGCTGTCATAATTTTATGTCATTAATTATTTCTTGTATTTTTTATGTCATATTACCAATAATAAAAAAGGTAGTCTGTTTAGTAAAAACGAAAAAGGCTCCAAACATCTTTAGAGCTATCAAAAAAAATGATAGATGAGGTAGAGCAACAAAATAATATCACTAATGAATATTATTTTAAAAAAATTGAGTATCTAGAGCACAAAATTAAGCATGAAGATAAAATGCTGGAAGTAGCTCAAGAGAATTTGGAAGTAGCTAAAGAAAAACTGAATATTATGTAGGATAATCTCAGAGTGAACTCTTCCATTTTGAATATTCTTCTAAACAAAAAATAATATCTGTATTCCTAAAAAACATTCATTACTTTTCCACATGAAAATTAAAGAGGTTCCTTTTTTCCAAGTATTTTTGTTCTCAATGTAGTTGATTAGAATAATCTCAATTAAAATGTCATTCCTTATAATTGTTATTTTTTCAATAAAATTTTATCCAATCAAACTTTTATTGATACCGTGATCCAAAATTGAAAAAATTTTATATACCTATATACTATCTTAAATCTTCCAGTTGCGAAAAAAACACAGTAAAATATCTTAACAAATCTTATATATTTTCAAAAACATTATGCATTCAAGCAAAGTGATTATTAATGATCGAATTTCTCGTGAATTTCTCGAATCGTGCTCTTGCCAAATCATCTTCAATTAGAACTTCCTCTTCTGCCTCCCGTAAATCCTCCATTATTACGTGCCAAAAAGAATAGTTCTCCATGTCCATCCGATTAAAAACACCGAAAAAACCACTCAAACTCACTTATTATAATTTCTCTATGACAGTGTAATGACAGTATTAAAAAAAATTTCAATAAATAAACCTCTCTACGTCACACGCGCCAATTCATTCGACTTTGCTCACCTATGTCGGACCATGCGATCCGGAGCGTATGATTTTCATGCGATTGATAATATCGGATCACGGGTCAAGAATATAACGACGATCGCCCATGTGATCATTCGTCAATAATCTATGCCGCTCATTGTTCAAGAATAGACGTCCAGCCAAACAAGAAACGAAAGCCGGCATAAATCCTTTGATGTTTTGGGGGCAAAATTTCGTGACCTTCAAACTGACGTTGACAGATAACGGACCAAGTTACACCGAGAAAATTGTTAAAAAAATGGGATGGGATCACCCATCATTTAAAAAAACCACATATTTTCTACATCCCATTTTCATGATGGGTGATCCCATTTTTATGATGGGTTTTCCATTTTCCAATTAAAATAAAATTTCTTTCCTTAATTGGAATTCCTCCCTTTAATTAATTTTTTAAAGTTTGAGAATTTCATTAATTTGAATTTAGTTTCTACTTCAGTTTAAAGTTATCATATTTCATAGTTTTTAATAAGTTTAAGGTTTTCTCATGAGAAAACATACATAGTTCTTAACTTTCTCCCCCATTTCTTACTCTTAAGTTTTTTTTTTAGTTTTTTCATTCCACGATGTATTGAATATTTAACTTTTTTAAAAAGTACTACTTTATGGACTGATGACAGTGATGATCTTACCCTTCCAGTGGTGAAATTTCATACAGGTAACTTTTGTAATTTGTTATATTTAGAAACATTTAAATATTTAAATTTCTCACAACTTTTGTCATTATAGTATTGATTCATTATTTTAGATTAATTTTCTCTATAATTGTAACTTGATTGTAAAATATTATTTGATCGCAACTTTGTTAAATCTTTCTTTTTTATTGTCTCTTTGGATCTTTACAATGAGGTACCATTTTCTATTTGTTATAGCCTGATGATGGTAATTGTTACCGAAACTAGTTGCAAGTTTTGAGTCCCAACGGACATTAAATATATTGTGGTTTGACTTTGAGTTTCATTGAACCCTTCATTTAAGTTTCTATCTTATTTTATATAGATTACCCCTTTTTTTCTAATATTTTCAACATTATTTCTTTTTCTAAAAGTATGAGTACGCAAAGAAATATTGAAACCACCGTAAAGCTACTTATAAATCATTCCACTACTGTTTTCTATAAAATCAAGATAATTATCGACCTTTTGCCACGCGCCCTAAGATTTATCGTGCCAATTTGGCAAATACCGTCGAACGGAATGTATGTTCGTCCAAAAAGGACGAGAAGCTGGCGCCCTGTCGTGCAGAGGACAATTTATTTCAAAATTTACTGCCTTCTCTATTATACCAAAGAAAACACTTAAAACTTAATTGACCCCAAGAATCACCGAAAAATTTTGTACGAAAAACCAACTGGACGTAATATTTTTACTATTTAGGTTCACAATTTTTTTTTCATATTTCACTTTCAAAATTTTTCTGGTTCCGGTTTCAAAACTTGCAGTTCCAACCACGAATTAACAGTACTCTAAAAAAAATAGGTGAGAATTGATTGGTTAGTAAGATTGATTATTTAATTGGTTAGGGGAGGATTTCAAAAAATTAAAGTGGCCAACTTCATTTTTTGGAAATCCTCTCACAGCACAAGAAACTAACCAATTCTCCTACCTACTTACTCGAGTTGTATTTATTCAAATATATAGGGTGGTCCGTAATTAATGGTCCAAAATAGAATAGAAGATTCTTGGCCTAAAAATATAACAATCTGACGCAACTTCCTTCAATGAAATATTGATGATAGAAAGATACAGGAGGCTAAGTTGAAATATCATAAATGTGTTTTATCAGTAAATTGGAAGATTTTGGATATATATAAACGTAAACATTTGAAGATAGGGATTTTAGGACCTGGGAAATCATAAAATGTTTTCCATTTTAATGTATTTTCTAGAGGGCGCCACAAAAGCTATGTAATTGGCATAACTGTGCGATTAACTCATTTATCGTTAACGGTATCACTCTATTTATTGAAAAATATTTTCATTTCATTTATTAGCACAAAAATAATAAGTTTAGTTGGCGATGATTATAGAGAATTTATTATCAACTATAATATAGCAATAATTTTGCCATAACTTTCATCAAGGATGTTGCTTTGAGGTAACAGCCCTTCTCCTTCGGAGTCGGCTTGTTAGTAAGCAATATGCTTTCCAAATCTATGACAATATTATTGCAAATCATCAATGAGTTTACCTGTCTAGCTGTAGTCACACCTAGATACTTGACTTCTTGCCTCCATTCAACCTCGCTTCCATCCTGTTTAATGGTTTTGAGTTTTTTAGTGTAGTTTATTGAGATGGTTTTGATTTTAAGTCTCACTTGCCTTCACCAGCTATTTGTATAGTTTAGACCCTTTTGTACGATGTCACATAGGGTGTTTTCGAATTTTCCTCTGGCTGTTATAACAATATCATTGGCAGGCAGGATATTCCGAAGTTGTAACGACACTAATCAAAGAAATCGCTGGCAATGAAAAAGTTGACGAACTCGCAAGAGCAGGATCGTCAACCCTGATGAACTGACCCGAACCAGCAGTGGGTATTAACAGATGCTTAAATAGTTCATGGTTAAAAGGGTTGGTAAAAGAACAACACAATGAACACTGGAAGAATACGCCCAGCCAAATACATGGGAAGCAATTCATAAAAGAACCATCAGAAAAATTAGCGAAAAAAACTGCTCTCAATGAGCAGGAGCAAAGTACGCACCATAACGGGGCTTCTTACGGGACACTTTCCCACAAAGAAGCACCTGAACAAAATAGTGCTGTATAACGGAGACCTTACATGCAGAAGATGCAAAAAGGATACCGAAACAGCTCTGCATATACTATGCAACTGTGAGACGCTGGACCACAGGAGGCAGAAACTGTATGGGAGACCCCAAATGATTTCAGAAGACTTCTACAACCAACCAGCAAAGAACCTGTGTGAGCTAATACAGGGAACTGATTGGCTGAATAGGCTGTAGTCAGATCCACAATAAGCCCAGGAGACTGAGGTGGTTCCGGCGAAGAGACGGCTCCTTAAGAAAAACGACACTAATGATATGACAAGGGAAGCGCTCAGAAGCTTCCTGACAAATCCCCAAAGTCCGGGATATTTTTGTTTACAACCTAAATATTTGATACCTATATATTTTTAAATTTCACCCTCAGCTCCTCATTAGTGCTAAGCTCGAATAGCTCCTCTTGTAATATCCATGGTGGTATTTCAATCGACAGGTCAAAACCAGATAAATGGTCGAGTCTTCCATGGACCACCTATCGACAACTTAGGGAAACAATGATTTAAATTTATTTACGCAAATTGGAACCGAAGATTGGAAATATTCTAATGTTTTATTTCCTAACTGATACTGTATCATAGATTTTCGGAAGTAATTGCACAAGTGCATCAAAATTACCAATAATTTTGCATGACAGCGTGTTGTCTAAAAACTGCATGAGTTCATTTTCATATTTTGGAGAAGACCTTCGGTGTCGGGCTCTTTCTCCAAAATATGAAAATTACCGAATGTAGTTTTTCCATGAAAACACGCTCGAATGCAAAATTATCTGGTTATTTTGATGTACGAGTGTAATTCGGGGGAATATTTCCCGAATCCAAATATTGGTTTAAATATTAAATTCCTATTTCTTTTTTTTAATACAAAATATCCATTTTAAAACATGATGTTAGGTACAAACAAAATAAAAAGACCCAAAAATACCATTTTGTGTTGTTTCAACCAATGTATTTTTTTTTTCAGCACAAAAGCTCATAAACTTTCGCCACACATATTGTCTGTTGTGTTTGGTGTTCTTTGGTTCGCTTTCCATCACTTTATTTCCCAATGAATCACATCCGAAACGAGACATCTTTAAAAATATTTTTTGACTTTACTTGTAGAACTGATTTTTATTTTTAATTATCATGGATTCACAATGAGATTACCGCAATTATCGCAGTGCTCTTTCGGTTTTTACAGTGCAGTTACCGCTGTAATCAATCGATAATTGCACTCTTCTCCTGGGACTTTTTACACATGAGGGAAATATTCAGTTAAACTATTTCGCAAAAATTCAGTAAAACATTTGAATGTTATTTCCTTATATCTGCATACTAATGAAACCGGTTCAGTTCCAACTTATGAAAAAAAAAGAATACAAAATATTTTATTATAATGACCTCTTGTCTGACCGCTAAGATATGTATATATTACGAGGGATCTACCAATATTAACAAACCTTTTCAACTATTAGATATATGATTTTGTATATTCATCACTGGTAGAATTTTATAAAAATATCAATTCCACTCTGTATCTCGGTTGTGGTTTCTTTTATTTCTTATCAATCGTAAAAAAGAAGGTTAAAACAACAACAACGATCAATTAAAAATTTGAACAAGAAAGTATAATTCCTCTAAAAAAAGGTGTATAATTTTTTGCTGCGATCATTAAAGAAGAATTTCTCGAGAAAAAAAATAAATAAAACAGACTGACTCAGCTTCCAATGATAATAAAAACAGAAGAACGAGTTTTAAAAAAAGTCGTGAACAAGTAAATTAATTGAGATGGTACGGTTTTTGCGGACTTCAAAAAAAGGGAAATAGAATGAATATTTGTGCATAGTTGAAAATGGTACTTCGAGCCGGATATAGCCAAATTAAATATAACAAAAAGTTTGTCAAATTACGATTTTTGGTGACCAATTGTTTGCATGTTATCAATTGTATGTTTTCTCTTTGCAGTGTTAAATTTAAAATTAAGACAAAAGTTTATACCATATATACAGAGATCTGCCGAAAATGCTATAACTAACGCAAGCGCGGCGGAACATTACATTACATATTATCTACTCTTTCGCCGTCTTGAGGGCCCCTGCGGCGGTCGACTGACATTTGATAGGTATACTTGACGTAATTGATATTGTGCGAACTTGAAGTTGTCGGCTTTTTGTTCGACTGTAATTCGATACGATACCGTCATAGTCCGCAATATAACTTAAAGGGGATATACGATTAGATAGCTGCATTAAGAATATTACGTCCACTATACCTGACGGCGGACTAAAGGTTATTTTTTCAAGAATTCCGTCTAGAGTTCCATTTGCTGTCAGACTTACAAACGAAAGAAAATAAATGGAATTATAAACACATATATTATGTTTGATAATGTCCTTGCACTGTGTATTTGAAGACGGGTAGGAAATAAAATCATTGCATTTACCCTTCCCCTTAAATGAAATCAAATGATGCTAAGCCAAATTGCGGACGGAATTCTCACAAAATTCAACTTTAATCCACCACACTTGCCTAAACTATGACATTTTCGGGGGATTTCTAGATATTATGTCATATAAAAATATACAAAACACTAATAAGACCAGTAATCGCGTATGGCTTAGAACCAACGGTAATAAAAACAAAAGAAGCAGAAGAGTTAGAAATCATAGAAGGAAAGATTCTTAGAACGATACTGGGGCCGAACATAACAAGATTTGGGGAAAGGAGACTCAAAACTAACAAAGAAATAGAAAGCGATTTGAGCACTGAGACAATCGTGCAATATATAAGAGCACAACGCCTAAAATGGGCAGGACATATTATGAGACGAAAGCCTGGAGAAATGATACGAATCACACAATGAACTCCTCTATGGTCGAGAAGAAGGGGAAGACCCAGAGAAAGTTGGAGGAATCAGATAGAAGAGGATACAAAAAGGATAGAAAGAATGCAGAAATATAGCAGAATGGAAGAAAATAACTTCTGAAGCCAGGACACACAAGAAATTGTAGCAATAAGGAGTGAAAAGGGAGTAATCCACCCTAATAACTGGATTTAAAAGCGCATTAGTATTAGCCACAATCTATTAGATTTAGAGGCTTGATGATGATGATGTCATATAAACCTATTCTTATTTTATTTTAATAATGCATAAAAGCAACTTGTGGTGAAGGAAAACGACTGACGGATATTAGGAGTACAAATGGGTTTTTGAATTCTGGTTTGTTGGCAATTGAATCAATTCACACCGGAGACTTTCACGAATATACATATATTATAAATATTTATGTATTTGAGTACTGTTTTTCACAATTGATAACTCTAATTCCACCCTATTAGATAATAATTGCTTCGAAAAAAGCTCCCATCACCGCTTTAAAAATCATTCAGTCGCTTCTAGATAAAGAAGTTACTTTTAAAGAGGATATGTTGCATGTATGTATGTATTCTGGGGTGACATTCACTGAGCCCTGAAAGATTTATTCTACCCCTTCACTTCTACTTAGTTTCTGCGGAGAGTCTCAGAAACTAGTTCTCGGAGGAATTTTAGGATATTTGCAAGCTTCAAATATTCCTCTTTTATCCAGTAATCTTCCAGATGCTCTGCCCTAGGATTCTGAATTGCTGTGCAATTCGAAAGTATATGGATGGAGGTTTCTTCTCCCATGCCACAAAATCTACATTCTGCTTCCTTCGCTTTTGAGCTTTTTCAAGTGCCCATTCAGACAACAATGTCTCGTTAGGACTCCTGTTGAAACTCTTAGTGCAGTTTTACCTTGACTTATGCATTCACTTGATCTCAACATGTTGTAGTCATCCAGAAGAGTCATTGATTGTCTAACCCCTACTAGATCTTTCCAATTGTCAGATCTTCTCTTTTTTTCGTCTTCACCTATTTCTTCCAATATTACATTGGAGCTGATTCTGCAAAAGGATTCAGGCCCCCAAAAGGGTATTTCATTTCCCCTCTTTGCTAGGTTATCTATTATTTCATTTCCTTCTATTCCAGTGTGTTCTGGAATCCGCAGTAAGGTGACTATATTGCCTAGTTCATTGAGTTTGCCTACGCATTTCCACACCATTTTGGAACTGATTACACAAGAGCTCAGTGCTTTGATGGCTGCTTGACTATCCAACAATAAGATGCTCCTTTTTGCCTTCTGTATCCTTTATCAATATTGTACTGGGCGTACTTTCTTATGCCGGGCATTTTCGCTTGAAAAATATTTGGAGTTTTTCCCAAGTATTCAGAGTATTTGGTCCCTGGCCCGAACACTCATTGAATTATATTCTTTCCAAGTCTGGTAATGGTATTTGGATCCCATTTCTTCTTGTTGCTTTTCCATCATACCGCTTGTAGCATGTCCCAGGTTGTCTGATTTCTAAGAAGTGAAGAGGTCGCATTTTTAATGATTACCTCTCCACTTATATTCTGTATCGTGTTCTTTCTGCAACACTTTCAAACACTAAAAGAAGATTTAAAAAAACTGCTGGCAATTGTAGTAGATACTATTGACGAAATGGCAAAAACGGAATATTATAAAACTTCTACTTTCCCTTACCCATGAAATGAAAGATGATTTTTCACATTTTGAAGAAGTTCTGGAACAAGTTAATGCAGAGAGTTGGCAAAGATGCGTATAGAACATGTTATCAAAGACGAGCAGCAAATGTGAAAATTAGAAAATTTACTGGAACCAATAATTATTAAGTTCGGACCAGATGGAAATATATGAGATTTTTCATTTTCCCATTGATAATATCGTATTCAATTAATTTTAATAACCCCATGTTGTAGATAAGTTTTATAGTTCTATTAAATCTTAATATAAAAATAATTGATTATCATAAATATCATTATAATTGATTTTGTAATGAACGGATTATTATTAATTGATATTGTATCACATGTCGCAATCATATGTGTTTCATTTAATATACCTATTGACAGCACTACTTAAAGGAAAGGCTATGCCTGTTATTACAAGCGACCCGAACATGGGAATTCTATTGTACACCGACGTTGTACAGGGGTGGGTAGACAAAAAAAAATGTGAATTAGAATGTACTTATGGCAAGATCCAGGAAAGAACTTTTAAGCGTATTTAAGCTACTGGAACAGAAGGCAAGAGAACATGGTCTAATGATCAACGAGAAAAAAACAAAATAGTTACAGGGTAATGAAGAGCAATGGGGAAACCGATATTACTATAAATTGTGATGGAAATAATAGCTACAGAATAGAAAAAGTGGATCAAATAGAATATTTGGGGGTCACTATCACAAATAAAGGAGGCGAAGGAAGGGAAATAAAAAAAATAACAAAAGGCAGTAAAGCAGCAGGAATGGTATCAAAGTTGTTAAAATCAAAAGACATAATATCACGAACAGCTAAAATAATAATGTATCCAACAATAATAAGACCGTCAGCTACCTAGGCTTGTGAAACTTGGACAATGAACAAAAAAGAGCAGAATAAATTAGAAATAATGGGAACGTAAACTGCTCTGAAAGATTTATGGTGGAATTAAGGAAGATGGAAAAGCAAACAAATAACTCTCAGAATTATATAAGCACCCAAGTATTACCGATATTATCAAAGCACAGAAAGTGAGATGGTTGGGAAAATGGCGGGAAGATAGATGGGTAAAACGAGTGCTAAAAGGTGAAGGAGGTGGTGAAAAGAGAAGAGGAAAACCAAGGAAAAAATGGTTGGAAGGAGTTAGGAGAGACCTGAGAACAGTGGGAGCTAGGGACTGCAGGGAAAACGAAGCGACAATTATTGCTTCTTCTAGCCAACTGAGAAGTTGAATTTCTCTATTAGTTGTTAATCATTTTCCATTATTAACCTCTAGGTCAATTTTGGACAAATTCAAATATTTTGAGAACTCAACACACAAAAACTTGTGCGACATAATTATGTATACCCAAGAGATTGTCTTCAAAATATTTGCGGCTTGAAATAACTTATCAAGATTAAATTATTTGAATAAAAAAGCCATTAGTTTCAAATTCCCGCTCAACCAAAAATGACCGATGACATAACGAGTACGTTCATAATATATCGAAAACTGACAGTGTACTTATCAGTCAGACGACGGGGTAAACGCTTCTCGTGGTGCGTTTGTGAATTATTTTTAATCTTTGTCTTAAATTTGGCTAGTCGTGGAAAAAATGGTATATACACTTTGGTATTAAGGACATTTATAAATCTCGTACCTTATTCCGCTCGTGGGAACGCCCCTCGCGTCAATAATAACAGTCTTCACCATATTGGTGTATAATATACTATTATTCACTAGTTTCATAAGAAAACTTGGTGCGGATGAAGCTGGTAGAACTATTAATATGATTTATGGAGGTCTTCTCCTCATTGCTTACAGTTTTCTGATAGTAGGCGTCTCTTAAAATTCGCGCTCAACCAAAAATGACTGATGACATAACGAGTAATTACGTTCATAATATATGGAAAACTTACAGTGTATGTTGTCAGTCAGACGTATGAGTTAACGCTTCTCGTGGTGCGTTTGTGAATTATTATCAATCTTTTTCTTAAATTTGGCTAGTAGTGGAAAAAATTGTATATACACCATGGTGATGAAGACATTTATTAGCCCCACATCCTTAATTTTGGTCTCGGTCAATAATAATAGTCTTCACCACTATTATTTGCTCACCCGGTGAGGTTTTATTACTCTCAAACTGACTGTACAGTCAACCATCGCCTCAGTCTATTTAAATAAGGTAACCTTAGTCAATGTATGTTAAAGGTTGGGATAAAAGCTGTGTAAGTTTTTGCAGTGTCTGAAGGGATGGTTCATTGGAATTCAAGGATCTTTGTAGTTGGTTTCAAGCATGCTCGATGGTATTGAGGTCGAGCGATTGAAGTAAAGTGCCAAATGCGGGAACGAAGACCAAAAAAAAAGATTTTTGCTGCAGAAGAGCAGGACGCGGTTATCTGGATAACCCAGTGGCATATATTCGTTTGGCCTACAAGGCATTAAAACAATGTCTAATCCATATAAAAAATTCATATCAGTCATTTCAGCATTGGTTATTAAAAAATTATGGTCCTCAATATAATTTCTTAGCAGAGTACAGATCTGTTCATATTTTAAATTCAGAGCAGCTGTATTGGTATAGTTAATAACTTCACTAGAAGTATGAACACAGCCGCAGAAGAAGCTCTCTCCGGCGAAACACATTTTATCTTTTTAGCAGAAAAACTCAGAGCATTTAGAACTGTAGAGGGCAAACATATTACAAAGCCAGTAATATGTATGGAAAGTACAAAGGAGTGTGAGCATATTTAAAGAAACATTATCTATTAATTCGTTAACCCTCCCATGTGCAGGACATTCTGTGAATTTAGGTGGAGAAAATAGTGTAGATGGAAGCCATAAACTTTCTTGAAAATGCATTTTCTGTTTCATCCACTCACCGAAGGTGTAGATGATAATAGTTCAAATAAACGCCTTTTAGTGTTAAAGCACATGTCCTCAACCTTAAGAAGGTGGTCAAGACGGGAACACACGGAACAAGGCTTCAAGAAAATGTTAAAAGTGCTTTCATGGCAATATTTTGGAAAATTATTCTAGAACGTTTCGATGTTAAAAATAAATATAGTCAAAAGCGCTCTTATCGTGCGGGTTCAAAGGTCACTAACCATATGTATCAAATCAGAAGACACAAAGGTTACCAAAATGTGAGATTACAAATATACCCGGAGAAAATAATGAAGGTTGATGTTTCCTGCACACTGGTTGACGAATTTCCTCTTTTTCATTCATTCTCGAAATAATCTATCAGATTAAGTACCATTTTTTTTTGCTTGAGGATGCAAAATACCGGAAAATTGCTTCTTATTATTCATATTGACACTTTGTATTTTCAAAGTGACATAACTGACATTTAAATAAAAACTTCGCTGGTGAAAGACTTTTTAGAATCGCAGAAAACTAAATACATACCCTTTTTTCTCCCGTCGAAATTGCATAAGTCTGTCTTATTCATCCTACAGATTTTATTTGGAAGTTATGATTAAACGCAATAAAAGAGAACAAAAACGGTGAGTATGTCTTTGATGAATCGTATGACCCGCATGATAAGACTGCATTATTTGACTATATCTCCAGAAACCAGCACGTGAACTCTGTAACTGAATAGAAAGGAAATTTCTTTCTATGCTAGGTGCACAAAACAGTCTAACCCACAAAACAGTCCAACCTTTATACTGTTTTGTGGGTTAGACTGTTTTGTGTTCCTAACATAGAAAGAAATTCCCTATCTTTCTATTCTGTTACAGAGTTCAGTGAATGAAGAGTCGTATAAAACCCTCCCCATAGAAAATACAATAAAGGTACAATAATTTTTTATTAGCATACTGCCGCAATATGAGTATTCATCGGGATGTGGCAATAGAAATAGATTCATAAACAATTGTGAATAATTTAGCTGAAGAGGTTAAATTTACTTTTGTGGGATTGATTTTCTGTTTTAATAAAAGCTTCAATGTTCAATCATCTATCACTTTTTAAAATAGGTGCTCCCAAATTAATATACAGGTAAAATCTCGGCTGGTATGGAAATGCGGCGAAGAACTTAGAAGACTGGCGACTCGGAACAGTGTAACACTGGAGTGGGTCCCAGGTCACAAAGGAATCGCTGGTAATGAAAAAGCTGACGAACTTGCAAGAGCAGGATCGTCAACACGGACCCGAACCATCTGTGAGCATCCCCAGATGCTCCACTAGGTCATGGTTAAAAAGGTGGGTAAAAGAACAATCCATAAAACTGGAAGAATACGTCCAGGCAAACACTTGGGAAGAAATTTATAAAAGAACCATCAGAAAAAGTAGCAAAAGAACTGCTCTTAATGAGCAGGAACAAACTACGCACCATAACGGGGCTTCTTACGGGAGACTTTCCCACAAAGGAGCACCTGAACAAAATAGGGCTGTATAACCGAGACCTCACATGCAGGAGATGCAAAAAGGACACTGAAACAACTCTGCACATATTATGCAACTGTGAGACGCTGGACCACAGGAGGCAAAAACTAAATGGAAGACCCCAAATGACTCCAGAAGACTTCTACAACCAACTAGTAAAGAACCTGTATGAGCTAATACAGGGAACGGATTGGCTGAATAGGCTGTAGTCAGAATGTTAGGAGAATCCACAATAAGCCCAAGAGGTGCCGGCGAAGGGACGGCTCCTTTAAAAATATATATATACATGGTTATAACCATTTCAGCAGAAGGGGGCAAAACGAAAAACGATGTTTAAAAA
>CAJUYH010002776.1:0-37379 GCA_910591685.1 Galerucella tenella
TTGGGTTATGGAACTTTGCCAGAGGCCCTTGGCTTTAGAAGACTGTCGCCCTCGGGGCATACTCATCCACTTAGTCCCTTGGCACATCAATAATTAGGTATAGTGTAACTAATGTTAATGTGATGACCTTGAATTGTATCACAAATTTTATGCATGTTAATTTTAATCCACTATATTCATTTGAATTACATTTGAAAAGCATTATTCACAATATTCGAATTTATAAAAAAAATTTATGGACGCTATTGGGCGGCTTTTTCCTTCAAAGGGTTTAAAAATATGGGTCATCAGGTCATCACATTAACAATAGTTACACTATATACAATTTTTTCCTTTTCTTAATAAATAATTTTGATAACCGTTGGAAAAGTAAAGCGAAAAGTACACATTATGGCACTTTTCCGCACCGAAATGTGAAACAAAGCTACCTATGACCTATCAACTTTTTTCGAGACTTTTTTTGACAATTCAACCTAATAGTGAACTTCTTATTAGTGTATCTACAATTTTTGAATTTAACGCTTTTCTATTTTTTGCTAAAGTTGATGCTTCTCTCCATGTCGTGCTTCTACGTGGTAATATGTCACCCATCACTGTATTCCATGTCTGTCTTGGTCTGCCTCTCTTCCTTTTAATCTGCGATCTCGCTTCGTATACACGTTTCACTTGTCTGTTACTATTCATTCGTTGTATATGTCCCCACCAACTTAATTGTCTCTGTTCTATAAATTGTACTATAGGTTCTACCCTCGGTTCTACCACTAAATCTTCTCTGATATGTGTGTTTCTAATTCTGTCTTTCCTAGTAGCTCCTATTATACGTCTCAGATATTTCATTTCAACGGCTTGTATCTTACTTTTCTGTGCATTTGAGAGATTCCACGATTCGCATCCATACGTTAGTACTGGTCTGTATATGTTTTTAAATACTTTGATTTTTGTTTGATTTGAAATCTCTTTTCTATTGATGAATTTTCGATTAATGGCATAATACAGTTTTATTGTCTTGCTTATTCTCTCGTTGATTTCAGCTTCCTGTTTTCCAGTTTGTTCTAGTGGTACTCCAAGGTATTCGAATTCTTCGACTTGTTCGATTTTTATATTGTCTATTTTAATATCAGTTTTCGTATTTTGATCTATTATCAAAATTTTTTGTTTTAGTGGTATTTATTTACATGCCTTCTTCTTCCATTGATTGTTTTGAAGTTGTTCCTCAGTACCTGCTATTATTACGACGTCGTCTACAAAAACTCCGTACGATATTTCGACTTTTTCTAAATTTGTATATCCTAAAAACATCTTTTTTACTTCACTTCCACATTTTTTGATTATATTGTCCATATGTACTTTGAATAGTGTTGGGCTTAGTCCTCCACCTTGTCTTAATCCCATCTCTGTTTTGAATCCCTCCGATTTAGTGTTATTTCGTATTACATAATTGATATTTGTTTTATATAGGTTTTGAATAATTCTTATTATTTTGTTGTGTACTCCTCTTTCTTTCAGGCCGCTCCAAACTTTTACTCTGGGTACTGTGTCGAAAGCTTTTTCAAGATCTATGAATGCTAGATATAGATTTTTGTTTCGCAAATGACGTTTTTCTATTAATTGCTTGATCGTGAAAATATGATCCTGAGTGCTCCTTCCAGGTCTAAACCCGCTTTGTGCTTCTTATAAATGTGCTTCTAGTATCGGTTTAAGTCTATTGTTTATTATTTGTTCAAATATTTTCATAATAGTGTTCAGTAACGTTATTCCTCTATAGTTATTACAATTTTTTGGGTCTCCTTTCTTGTGTATCTGTGTTATTAATGCTATTCCCCATTCGTCCGGTATTTTTTCATTTTTCCAAGCCTTATTTAGTATAGTGAGTATACTTTGAAATCCTATTTCTCCCAAGTTTTTGATCATTTCAGCCGTAATCTTATCACATCCTGGTGCTTTTCCATTTTTTAGTTGTCTTATCACACTCTTTAGTTCTTCAATTTTAATTTCATCAATTTCAATTTCTTGGTAGCTATTTTCGTGTTCAGGTACTGTTGTATTTTCCAGCGTTTGTTGTCCTAGTAATTCTTGGTTAGGTTATTGAGCAGTATTTTAGGAATTATGAACCAAGATCAAAATAATTTATCTTTAGAGTTGTCCAATTTGGACATTGAAAATACTTCTCCAGATATTATTGAAAAGGCTCGAATTGCAACCGAAAATTTGTTACCTGAGGTTTCAATACAAAATTTTACAATTAATTATACACTCAACTGATTTTTCTATTTATTTTCATATTGTAAGCTCTTTCTATCAAAGTTTAAATAAAACAACTAGGTATAAAAATTAATGTATTTCTTTCAATAATAAATGTGGTCGTAGAAAAAATATTGTGTACAACTTGTACGCAAATCACCGAGCAAATCACTTTTTCCACCCGCTAGAACACAAACTTCTGCGCTCGTAGGAAAAGTAATGCTTTGCGCACTAGTTGTACAAACTACTATTGTTTGACCTCACCACCATTAACCTAGCAGAACCATTTAGGAAATTTGAATTTTTGATTATGCCATAATTTGTCGCTAATTTATCGCTAATTTATTACCACAATTAAAAATTTGTCGCTCATCGTTTAAAAAAAACCATGGTTCTGCTAGGTTCATATTAAGCTAGCAGAACCACTTTTTACATAATCAACTTTCGAAAAAACTAATACCACCATCATGTTTCGCTAATTTATCGCTTTTTTATTACCGCAATGAAAAATTTGTCGAACTTCGTTTTTAAAAAAAAACCATGGTTCTGTTAGGTTGATATTAAGCTAGCAGAACCTCGAGCAGAACCATGTTTTATCTTTCAATTTTTAAAAGAACTGATATTACCATAATTTGTCGCTAATTTATCGCTCTTTTGTTAACATAATAAAAAATTTGTCACTCCTCGTTTTTTCAAAAAAGTCCAAGAATTTGATAAGCGTATACGAGTTTACATCTGCCGATGAACCAAGCGATGAACTTCATATTCATCTTTTGGACGAAAACCATAACTTGCCGCTAATTTATCATCCATAATTAGAAATTGGTTGCACGTTGTTTTTTTTAAATCATAACTTTATTCATAAACATGACGAATTACTTTGTACGAAGATTTACTACTATAATTCATAGCTAATTTAATTTGTCAGATTTAGGGTAATAAAGGGTAGGTAGGTATAAATTAGATTTTTTATCTACAACTGTCATATATAACGGATACGATTTGACACTATTTTCAGTGCCATAATGACGTATATTACCGCACTAGTGCGTTTTGAATACATTACCGCACTAGTGCGTTTTGAATACATTACCGCACTAGTGCGATAATAAGAATCTAGAGAAATATTAATACCAGAATTAAATATTCAAAATAACACTGGAAGTTACATTTTCAATTTCCGAAAGGAGATTGTCAATATGTCAATGCCTTTCAAACGAGATATCACTTGCCATAAGGTCTTATTTAAAATTATTGGCCAGAGTGGCACTGTGACGTCATAATAATAATAATAATAAATTCTTTATTGTTCACCATATAACAAAAAAACAACTCTGTAATACACTTTATCTATAACTATTACGTCACCTGTTACCATTTGTAGAGAAGTTTACAACACTTTATTTTCACCCTCCAAATACAAACTATACATTTTTTGGCTATCTAGCAGGTCACGAAATATGTGAATTTTTTTATTGCTATTTCTAATAGGTACACAGAAATAGAAGCCTATGAATATGTATTTGTAGAAAACAACTATGAAACTACTCGTTACCTTCTAAAACTTTGACAGAAACGATCTGCTGATATTTCATCAATTTGTCGCTGGACGTCATAATTTGACAAGCCGTAGTCGTTGTGATTTTAGTGTGAACCTAAACCTAACACGAAATATTCCATTTCGCATTTGTTGCTCAGCAACTTGCCTAGCAGCCGATGCAAAAATGAAATTCTGTACAAAATGTGCTTGTTTATGATTGAAGATACGGTTACAAAATTTATCGAGGTTGTCGTAGAAAAAATCTAATTTGTACCTACCCTTTATTACCCTAAATCTAACAAATTGAATTAGCTATGAATTATAGTAGTAAATGTTCGTACAAAGTAATTCGTCATATTATTTATGAATAAAGTTATGGATTAAAAAAACAACGTGCAACCAATTTCTAATTATGATGATAAATTAGCGGCAAGTTATGGTTTTTGTCCAAAAGATTAATATGAAGTTCATCGGCAGATGTAAACTCGTATACGCTTATCAAATTCTTGGAGTTTTTTGAAAAAACGAGGAGCGACTAATTTTTTATTATGGTAATAAAAGAGCGATAAATTAGCGACAAATTATGGTAATATCAGTTCTTTCTAAAAATTAATAGATAAAAAGTGGTTCTGCTAGCTTAATATCAACCTAACAGAACCATGGGTTTTTTTTTTTTAAAACGAAGGGCGACAAATTTTGAATTACGATAATAAAAGAGCGATAAATTAGCGAAAAATTATGGTGGTATTAGTTTTTTCGAAAGTTGATTAGGTAAAAAGTGGTTCTGCTAGCTTAATATCAACCTAGCAGAACCATGGGTTTTTTTTTAAAAACTACGAGCGACAAATTTTTAATTATGGTAATAAATTAGCGATAAATTAGCGACAAATTATGGCATACTCAAAAATTCAAATTTCCGAAATGGTTCTGCTAGGTTAATGGGGGTGACCTCAACTACTATTAGTAGACCTCATTTAACATATAAATTGCACCATACATCTTAGATTAATAATCTAATTAATATTAATTAGCCTGAATATAAGTTGATACGTGAAAAATTTTTAGAATTGAGTGGCAAACAATAAAGAAGCTGCTCAAAAAAGGGAATAAAACTTACACTGTTGCATTGGAAAACGTCTATTAACCAGCACTTACTTTTTATATCTCTTACCAGAACAAATCTTCAATTATTTGTTAACATGCATTCTAAATTTGATTATATAATTGCTTTTACACCGAGTTTTACACCTTCGGCAAAAACACGGTATCTGAGCAAATCATTTTCTGACTCGTTTTCTGATAACTTAACCATTATTCCGAGCATTATTCTTGGACAATCTATAAGTACTGAACATGACATGTAAGTTTCTAAAAACTACTTTTCCACTACTAGCTGTGAAGTTGACAATTATTGCTTCTTCTAGCCAACTGAGAAGTTGAATTTCTCTATTAGTGGTTAATGATTTTTTTTATTACTAATATAGGTCAATAATGGACAAATTAAAATATTTTAAGAATTCAGGGATAGTAGTTCAACAAAAAATGGTGCAGCATAATTTTGTATACCCAGGGGATTGTCTTTAACATATTTGCTGCTTGAAACCACCTATCAAGATAACATTATTTGATTGAAAATGCCATTAGTTTAAAATTCGCGCTAAACCAAAAATGACTGATGACATAACGAGTACGTTCATAATATATCAAAAACTGACAGTGTACTTATCAGTCAGACGACGGGGCAAACGCTTCTCGAGGTGCGTTTGTGAATTATTTTCAATTTTGGTCATAAATTTGGCTAGCAGTGGAAAAAATAAATTGTATATAGGTACACCATGGTGGTGAAGACATTTATAAACCTCGCACCTTATTCCGCTCGGGGAAAAGCCACTCGCGAAATAATTTTGGTGCTCGGTCAATAATAATATTCTTCACCACCTTACTATTACATCGTCGAGTGTACTGTAATTTTTCAGAAAATCACCGCTGTGATTGGAATTAATATGGAATTTTGCTAACTGTTTACGTGCATTAAAATCACTCGGTAATAAACTTTTATCTCAAGAAAATCGTCTATATTTTCTAAATAGGAATAATGCTCGGAATAATGTAATGTACTCACTTTATTCCGTAGCTGAAAATAATTGCACTGCAGTAAACTTAGTATCTCTACCAACACGAACCAAAATCTCGTCTTCCTAAGCAATGTAATAACGTTCTTACGTGCTTCGAAACAATTTATCATAATATACTTTTATATATTAAGTATAAATCTTATAAGTAATGGAGCATTGTCTTTAAAAAAAACTTGATAATCCACAGTAAGTTGTAAGCATACACTCTACAGGCTTTACTAAAAGGGGTTGTGTTATATTCGAAATTAGAAATAAGTTACCCATAAGTAATCATAAATTAACCGTTTCAATTCATTTTGTAACTATTGTAATGACCTGGACCAGAGAGCTCCACTGATGTTAATTAAAAGGTGGTATCGTGCAGATATACCAACCCCGTTTAACTCGGAAGTGTAATTCAGTGTCCATCGTGGCACTTACATAATAAATATAAAAAAATGTATTACCTAGAGTAAAGGTACCATCTTCACCAAGTGCATCAACACGTGTGGCTAGGGAAGCTTTGGCAGCAAGCATACGAGACATCTTACCCTTATTCTTGGTACTGGATTGACCCACTAATTGGGAATGATATATTAAACCATACTTGGGTGTATCTTTCTTAGTTTTCAAGTTTTCAAGTATTTGAACAGTGGAAGCAGGATGTTTTGCCAAGTTTATCAGAGATCCTGCATGGGAAATGAGCCTAGCTCCAACTAATTCCCCTACAAGAACAGTAAGGTTCGGTGCCATAGCCATCATTCTAGCTTTTAAATAGTCATTCAACTGAGTCCGGTAGTTTGTTATATCTACAACTTGGTCACATAAATTTTGAATGTTTATTATGTCCTCTTCGGAAATTTCAGTACCCATGGATAATTCTGCAGCTTCTTTAACCTTCTCTTCAATTTCTTCAGGTAAAATATCAGATAAATCTGAAGTAGATGTATTTTCTCTAGTTCCGATTACTTTTACTGTTTTAGCAAATGCAATATTGTCTGTAACAATATTTCCAAGCTCAGGAAAGTGCCATCCATACCATTCTCTACATCTCATTACATAATTATTTAGTTCTTTATCTAAATCATCCAATAAAGAAACTGCTTGAACAATCATAGTATCATCATAGTAGTTGTTACTTCATAGGGACCGGTGATGGGGTGTACAATTTATTGAACCAGCCACCAGCTTTTAACACAAGGAAGCATTAAGAGTTGAAAAAAATTAACAAAGGGGTGCTACAAAAAAGTGATCGTTGAGTGATCAATATGAAGCTTGAAAACATTGAATGTTTTTTGCATAATCAAAAACTGAATAATGAAAAATATCTAGGTCTATTGAATTCTGATTGAATTTTAATCCACATCTTTATCAAATAACAGGTGGAGCGTTTCATACAGTTTAATGTGAATTCGAACGCTCTCCAGATTTAATTTAGGTCATTTTTTCTAAAAATAACACACGTCCTGCTACACACTAATGGATCTGTTCGAATATCACCCAGTTCCGTTAAACGTGAGTATCCCTTTTAACCGTGTCCACTTAAATCACATTGCCTGAGATATAATTATTTCTCACCGCATGTTTTTATAGATTAAAGATACCTGAAAAATTCATTTCTTGAAGAAGTATTACTAGTCACAGTTAAAAGGTTTTCCATTTAGATTTTGTTTTTCGGAATGTGTTGAATAAAAAGCAGGATTTTTAATATGAATTCTCCATTCATTATTTGTTGGAATCAAAAAAAAAGTATCAACAAACACAAAGTCACAGTTGTTTGAAAAAGATCCACAATTCACCTGCTAGACTGAATACTTAATTTTATTACCTATTAAATACTTCTAGCTGATTAAACATTGGAAACGTTCTCATACCTTCATAGTAATTGATACAACAAGTAGTGCATAAGGTAGTACTTTTTTCTCGAATGCAAAATAGGCGAGTGCGGAAATTCCATGATTAAAAATATTCACTTATGTTGCATACAATGTTTTCTACACCTCTATATACTCGTATACTAATGAAAAAATCAAAATAGTCATTTGGAATATTTCTTCTTGAATAGGTACTGGTCATTCAGAAATGTACAGAGCAACTTTTGTACATTTCACATTGCGTAAAACTAGTTCTCATTATTTTGTAATGCTCAATAACCGTATACAATTAAATTTTCTGGTTTGGGAAATATTCGTTGCTCATAATTCTTCGTATTTTTTTCGGACATTGCCCCAATTCGACTTTTGGGGTAATATACATATTGATTCGTGAGTATATTATAGTTCACACTGTATAAAACCCACACAGTTGCTTTCTTATCTGCAAATAAACATTTTCCTGTATTTGATTAACCCTTCAGTTAATAAACACTTATCTTATGTCATATATTTGTAGAGCAAATTTAGTAACAGTAATCAGAAATTTGGTAATCATAGTTTCAGTTTTGTTTTCCACTATTTTGATTACTAAAGTTCAACAACCTAGTTACTAGCTAGTTATCAGACGATATGAAGCAATTTATCCCAAATAAATTTAAATCATATGTTATTAAAAATGCAATTTTCTAGGAATCATTAATTAAAATTTTGAAATAAATCTATTATCGTCAGGGTTGGGTTGATTTGAATCAGCCGAGGAATCAGCTGATTTTTATATTGAAATGAAATTAATTTTTTTGAATTTTATATACAGGGTGGGGCAATCTTCTGACATCGGAGGATTACATCGTTGTGGTGATAGATAGAACTTTATAGTTTTGTGTGAGCTAATACAGTTACTGAGAGCACATTTTGAAAATACTTTTGATTCTACAGGGTGTTCCAAAACCACGTAGCAGCACAAACTTACATTTTTTTTAATGGAACGTACTATATTTTGTTTAAGAATCGAAAAGATCTCACCGAGAGCGTTACAAAAATATAGCACTCTAATATATTATAAGGGTGTTTTACAAAGATATGGCCAATTATTAGCAAAAAAGACCTCCTCTTTAACACTCTGCAAAACAGTAAATTAAAATAAATCAACAATTCTTTGTGTTCAAATGTCATACACACATCATTGGCTGTGCTTAGTATGAATTACTTTTTTCATATGTGGCTTCTTTAATACAGGGTGAAACAAAACGCAAATCAAGCAATATCTCAAAAATTTTAAATGAATCACCCTATAAGTCTTTTTACAATTTGTTAGTACAATTAATAAACTTTCAAACGATGTAGTAAACTTAGGGCATTAGTTAATGGAAAATCGTAGATATTTTATGATAATGGTCAAAAACAAGTATTTTACATAAACAAATTAAATGGTATTAAATTTTTACATGCAACATCTTGTGAATTTTAACATTTCTAAGGCATAAATTCTAATCGTAATTTTGGATGCATCTAAAATATCTTTGACTTCTACTCTTACCATTAGAGGAAGGAAAGAAGGAATTATGTTGGAAGAAATATTTTTGTTTACTGTAAGTAGGCTAATGTCATTATAGTAGGTACTGATGAATATAAAAGCAGTTTGTAGTCTTTACGAAATAATTACTCAAGTCACCACAAACAGTATATCTTAGTTATGTAAAATGCAAGCTTGTAATTCATTTTCCAACTTTTTCTATTTTTGAAAAACTAACAATTATGAAAACCAACATTATAAGAACACTCACATTTACATAAATGAACATTGACATACTATAAAAAGTATAGTAGTTTATGCTAAGTGTTCAAAATGGCGATGATTTACTTCCATACAATTCTTTTCAAAAACGAGGATCTTACTCTTTCCAACATAGCTGGAGTTATTGTGGAAAATGCGTTACGTTTGATACACAAGTTGCTTGATGTATCCCCATAAAAAGATATCCATCGGTGTGAGATCTGGAGATCGAGGAGGCCACGAAATTGGTCCACCACGTCCTATCCACCTTTCGGTAAAATTTCTGGTACACAGATGCTCCATCTTGTTGGAACCACAAGTTAACTATTGTGTTTGAATCAACTTCCTAAACACAAACGAAGAATACAGCAATATTTCTTTGACATTTATTAGTAGATACTATTTTGATAGTAGCCCATTTGATATAATCAAAAATATGGCTTGATTATGTTTCGCCCATTCTCAAACAAGCCTATAATAACAATTCTTGAACGTGAAACATGAATAAATATGAAATTTTTGGTAATTCCAGGTAGACCTACGGTATTAGCAAACATTTTATTTCATTGATTAGATATTGTAGATGCATCCAAAATTACGATTAAAATATATGCCTTAGAAATGTTAAAATTTACAAGATTTAAAAATTTAATACCATTTAATTTGTGTATGTAAAATACTTGTTTTTGACCATTATCATAAAATATCTACGATTTTCCATTAACTAATGCCCTAAGTTTATTAATTGTACTAACAAATTGTAAAAAGACTTATAGGGTGATTCATTTAAAAATTTTGAGATATTGCTTGATTTGCGTTTTGTTTCACCCTGTATTAAAGAAGCCACCGATAAAAAAAGTAATTAATACTGAGCACAGCCAATGATGTGTGTATGACATTTGAACACAAAGACCTGTTGATTTATTTTAATTTACTGTTCTGCAGAGTGTTAAAGAGGAGGTCTTTTTTGCTAATAATTGGCCATATCTTTGTAAAACAACCTTATAATATATTAGAGTGCTATATTTTTGTAACGCTCTCGGTGAGATCTTTTCGATTCTTAAACAAAATATAGTACGTTCCATTTAAAAAAATGTAAGTTTGTGCTGCTACGTGGTTTTGGAACACCCTGTAGAATCGAAAGTATTTTCAAAATGTGCCCTCAGTAACTGTATAAGCTCACACAAAACTATAAAGTTCTATCTATCACCACAACGATGTAATCCTCCGATGTCAGAAGTTTGCCCCACCCTGTATAAAAAGCAATACATATACAATACAATACAATAAACTCCTTACAAGAACAAAAATATTAATAATATAACACAATGAGTGATTTTTAATATTGGATGCCTCTCAATTAGGCAATGCAGATCACGTGACCTAATATGACCGTACAGGGCAAACAATTTAGACAGATAGGTTAGTTTTGTATTGTCTATTCAGTCATGAACAGTGCTCAAGACTTTTTAGTCGAATTTATTAGTATATTTTGCTTCAATTTGGTATATTTTATTAGTGTTTAGTATATTAGAATATATCACTTTTCTTAGTTTTTATAAATATTGTTATTGATCAAAACTGAACAAAATGCCTGCTGCATACAGCCTGATATTTGATTTTTGATTCTGTTAAATCATCTCTATTGATTGCTGCTAAACACATTTCTCCAGGCTTCTTACTTAATTCATTCTTGTGCAACAAAAATGTGTTCTTTAAAACAGCTGGGACCTTAAAAAGCTTACTTGGTCTCGGTTTGAACGGCTCCCACAACCGACTACAATACAAGTTGTTGGCATTTTGAAGTAGGTGTTTCACTCCTGAAATCCGTAAGCATAAAAGTTAAATACTGCAGGTGATATCTTCCAATTCAAGCAAGTGAAATTTCAATGCCAGCAATTCCATAAAAGTTTCACTTTCATTATACTATTGTATATGTTTTAGTCAGTGTGTACTTACCCGGAAATATTAAATAATAATTCTTGTTAGTCTAAAAACCACTAACAAAAAAATAATGTTCTTATATAGGTACACAACCAAAAGTTGATCCTAAATTGATATACCCAGCTTAAAAGTTTTATAAAACTGAACTTTTTATTGTATATTATTTGTATAGAGACACCAAAGCAAAATAAAAGCACCTTTCTCCAAAATAAACACTTATGTATACCAAAATCCACGGTCTACAATGTATTAAATCACATTCGTTTGCCCTGTGTCGCCATATTAAATTTTATTTGACAGGTCACTAGATTCCCTAATAGATTATAGATTTTGATGAGCAAGAAGCATTAACTGTCAGTGTCACAACGTGGGAACCATAGACAAACAAACAAATCTTTTTCTATGGTGGGAACATAACCTAAAATGTTACAGGCACAGAACAAACCATCACTGGATTGCATAATAAAATTACTACCACCGAACCGAGTATATCTTATACTGTCCTATCAATAAAGATTTTTTATCTTCATTCATTCAGTTCTCGTACTCACATATATATTTGAAATGAAACAGACTTAATTTTACAATGTCCTTCTAATACATTACGTTGGAAGAAATGGAAAAAAGGCAGGTCTGTGATTAATCCCAGTCAAAATATCAATATTAAATGTATTACAAACGTTAACCCTAATCTTTGACTTGAAAAATTTGATTAGTTGATGTTCAGATTACGCGCAACAGCGTCCTCTCAATGGGGAGCAATTGCATTATTCAAAATAGGATGCAGACGTACCTTTCGTAGCAGAAATGTGTCTTACGTCTCTTTCTAATGTCCCATTATGGTCCCAACTGATAGTTCTCGTCAGGTCTGTACTTTGTTATTTACGGTCAACTATTATTCATAAAAAGCTAATATTAATCTCATTGTTATATTTATTTGAATAATACAAAAATTTGCCTAGATCCACGGAAAAACATCAGCATTTTGAAAGTTCTCAAGTATTTTGAGTTAGAAAAATAAGCTTGTAATTATTAATTTCATAGACTTTTCGAATTTGGCTGAATACGATCCTGACGATTTTATTTATCAAATTTAAGCTTAGCTATATGTCAAAATGGCAAATAAAATAAACGACATACCCAAAACCTGGATAAACGTCACAAACGATGACGCACACAAAGAAGGCTATTGAATGTACTATATCAGATTCTTTAGAGCTTTTAATTTGATTTAATTGTGTCTGCTGTCGATGATATGTCTAGCGTTGTTTCTTTTCTGGCTAACCTTCAGCTTATTTTACATAGGGACCTATATTTTTATTCATTGTTTGAATAGCGCCCTCGACCCTGGATAGAAAATGAATATTTGAGTTACGGTACTTTTCCAGACTGTTTTTTATTGGCTTTCCTTCATCTATTATTCGAATGATCCAATCGGATTGGTGTGTAAATAATTCATAGAATTATGAAATCTTGGTTATTAGTTTTATTTTTAAAATAATCCAAAGTAAATTTTATATAAGACAATGGAATGTAACCTAGTTCTTTTCTATTTTTTTAGCGAACCGTTTTATCTGTTCTTCTCATTTAGAACCATTATTTCGCAACAATAAAAAACATAATCTAAATCTCACAATCTAAATTCAACAAAAACGTTAGTCGTACTACAAAGATGTAATACGTAATAGTTTCACAGACATAAAACTTTATATCCAGGTTCCTACATCCTATCAACCACTACCACTTCCTATAGAATGATAACGAGATTTTCCTTTCCGGCAATAAAAGAGAAAAGGCAATACATGTACTAGTAGTTAAATCTTTTGTTTTATGCTACTAAACATCAAAGTTTGTGTAACATTCTGTTACTTGGAGGTGACAATATATTCTAGTTTTCACCTGCTTTAACATTCTCTGTCGGTATGAAGATCACTAAGATATTTATAGTTGAAGACAAAAGAAGTGGAATAATGAGGAAAAGAGTAACGTCGGCAATTTGAATAAAAAAGATTTATTACAAAGTATATAAGAAATTATTCACTTACCTTAACATAGTTCAACGAATTTTTTTTAACATTATTATAAATTAATGTCAAAGTGCGGTTTCTTTTTCACTTTTATAAATTTAAAATAATACTTTCTCTTCTTCTCAAAGTCGAATGTCGTAATTGTTCGCATAGAAAATATATATATTATTATAGCAATGAATACCTATTGTGAATATGTAGTAATATGTGGAAAACAATGATGGAAGATCGAAAAATAGTTATGGATATTGAATAGGAAAGAATAAAGATTTGAAGATGTATTATATAAATAACGACAACATAAAAGGTCCAAAAATGTGGAAGCAAATGTGCTTGTATTGCCTTAGCGCTCTCTCACACGCTCAGGGTGTTCAGCCGTCCGAGAGATCGCCGATTAGGCTGCAACCGGTTGCGTAAAGGTAAAGCTGTACGGTATCGAAAGTGCAGTTCAAAATATGCTCGTGGCGTTGTTTATAATTTCGTCACAAATCACGCAAGCTTTTGTATTTATGCTTATAGCAGTCGATTTTTTCGGTAAATGTAGTAACGTCTCCAAATGTATTTTTTTCGAATAAAAAATTAACATGTTTTTGAAATTTTAATAAAAATGCGACTATTAAAAGTTCAGATGATAATTGACCCAACGTTTTATGGTAAATTCAGAGTATCTGTTTAAAACAATGCATAAAATAGAAATCACAGAACATATCGTGAAATCCGACAAAAAATATGTTACAATTGTATAGTTACATACTCGGCTCATTTAAAAAAATACATAAAATAATCCTTATATAAGAAAAATATATAAAATAATTGAAAAATATATACAGAAAAAATATCCTCGAAGGAATTGGGGGTGTTCTTTTTTGGGCAGTGGGACAATATAGTCAATTTTATGCCTATCTGTTGAAAAATTTTCGTATCTCAGTAACTATCGCACTTTCATTAGTTCAACCTTTTTTACCAATTTTGTTTTTGGAAAAATTGCTCAAAAAATTTATATTTTCAATCGTGAGTAACTCATTACATGTTGACTTTTCGGAAAATGTCCATGAAATAGTTATTTTTTTTATTGGTGAACCATTTTACCTATTTAAAGCACGCCTCAGCGTGTTTAAATCGAACTTTAAAAAATGCGCGTGTTTTAAAGTTACCGTGGCAACATCAACAACTCGAGAAAGAAATCTAAATCTATGGTCTAAATCATGTCTAAATGACAATTTTTTTATTATTGATCCGACAGGAGTAGTTTGTAACGTCAAAACTTTTATTCGAACAATATTTAACAATGTCAAATTTATAAATTAAAATGGAAAGTGCCGTAGGTATTGTTTGAAATATTAATATTTCGATTTTTCAAATCTTAGTAAATGGTATTTAAATTAATACTATTGACATTCACAGAACTCAATAAGGTTGAACTTTCATCAAAATAGAAATCAGTGTATGTTTTTCTCATTTCTATGACATCGCAAGGTACTTATATACATCATATACATCACGAATTCAACCATTTGACATTTAGTTCTTATTTCCATCTATGATTTCCATTTCTTGTTGTTGTAGTAGTTATAGACCAGTATTTATAATTTCAAAGGGCACCAATAAAAAAAATAGCGTAAAGTATTCGTGGATAACTGGTCTTTAAAACACTTGCTCCATTTCGAGCACTCCGGCTTCGCCGTCGTGCTCGAAAAATCGCGAGTGTTTCAAAAAACTTAATATCCACTTATACTTTAATATACTATTATGTACCAAGGAAGAAAAACTGTCTATTATATTCGAGTCTGCAAGTTGATAGACGAGGCGCAGCCGAGGCTAGCAAGCAGACTAGACAATAGACAGTTCTTCGCCGAGGTGCATATTACATTTTTTCGTTATTAACACGAAAAATTTTGCGAATTTCGTAAATAATTAATTTGAAAGCTTAAAATGACAGTTATTGTCACAGGTAACCATAGTAACCACAGCGGACAAAAAGTGTTTGCGGACGAAAAGTAAAGTGTTGCGAACTAAAAGTAAATGACGTCAAAAATAGACCATTTTGCATACGGAAATAAGTACGTAAAATGTAATTTTTTGTATAGGTCGACGAAAAAACTTTTTAGTTAAAATTTCTTCCCTTATTCACTTATTTCTAAGACTATTCTTTCCACCCCCTGGGCAACGGCAAACATTAGCACCATATAAGATTTGATTATTGTGTTCATTATTGAATTTCCCGCCGGTGAGACACCCAGTCGAAAATCGGAGAGAAACCCTCTCGTTTATTGGACTTTAATCAGAACAATTTCTTTTGAAACTTCACAGACCATATCGTGTTTCTCGAAAAAAACGCAGTTAATCAAAAGAGAGATAATACCACAATTGTATTTAATCATCTTTTTAACTGACTCATCTTTTCGAAGGTTATTAAACGGTGACCACAATTTTTGTAATAAGCTTTTTATAATGTGATCGAATAGAATCAGGCCAAACACCTTCGCAACAACATAAAACTCGAATGGAAAAAGTTAATAGCCAACTGATCGGACAAGTGATTTAAATGACAGATGAAAAATAAATAAATTGCTTCTTAAACTGCAGGCCTGTAAGTGGAAAATATGAAATCGTGAAAGTTGGAAATTATTTATATATCACAGCCTACTTCAAAGCAAGTCATTAAATTAACAATTTATCTTTATTGGTCTCAAATAAGTCATATTAATGGTTTGTTGCTCAGAGCACGCGCGTCCTCTATATAAAAGTTTAGGACACTTTTTTATGAACATCGCCGGGCAGCGAGTATTATCACCTATGTTACCAGTGCAGTTAAATGAAAAAATGATGGTGCATCCAACAGTAGAAGCTCATAATTGCATTCAATTAAGACGGTGGAATGTAAAATGACATGGACGTTCTCAAGGTGGAAATAAAACAGAAGTAATTACAAAAATTCTTAACACTAAAAATGAATGTAATTTTGGTAGGGTCAAGGATGCTATTCGCAACGGAGTCCCAGTAGTGGTTGAAGCAAGACAAGCAACGAAACCGTCAAGCAGTCAATACTAGTCTTTCATTAAGTTTTCCAATTTTGTGGCAAAAATTTACATCAGCTAGCTTACCAAAATTATTGGATGAGCGTCTATTTATTATTACTTGATTTCGCCTTGCATATTAGAGTAGTAAAATGGTAATTCTTGTGATGATGATGAAGAAAACGAGTCGAAAATTGTTGATTCCAGTACCTAAAGCTAAGCCTCTAATAGGAAGCTATATGTTCATAGTAACCGTGTCGCAAATATACCATTCCAATATTTTTCACCGAGAATAATGAGTTTCCATTAAACACAATATCATTTGTTAATAGAAAAAAACTACCAACATAATTTCTGGAAAAGACGAGTCCATAAATTTTTGATCCAGTCACGACCCACCACACGTTTCCTCCTTCTTTATGAAAAAGTTTTGAAATAGTACAAAGAGACATTGCTAGGTTACCATTCCAGAACACTGGAATAGAAGGCAATGAAATAGCAGATGAACTTTCAAAAGGAGAAACTGAAACATCCCTTTTGTGGTGTCAAAACCAATGTAGTATTGGAAGAAAAAGACAACACTGAAAAAAATAAAATTTCTGAACCTAGGAATGATGTAGTAAGGCTAGGACAATCGAAGCTACTCCAGGAAACTACAACCAAGAGCTGTAACAGCTGCAAGGTATTCCAAGAAGCTCAATCTTGTGAAGCAAAAATAATAAAGACTCAGTGGAATGGAAAAAGAAACCTTTTAGTACAGAATCCTGCGGAGGACATAAAACTAAATGAACTAATAGGTCTAAGATAATGGCACTTTGAAATACAAACATAAAGAAAAGAGAAGAAGCAAGTATGACCTATTTTTTTTACTTTGGAATTACAGTTCTACGTGCTTTTCTTGAGTAAAAATGATTTGTCGACTTTTCAAGAAATTGCTTAAACTGGATTCCATCGACTTGCCTAATAGTAATTGATTCAAATCAATAAAAGGGATACAATTTCTCTTGAAATAAAATGACAAAGGTATTGGAGTAAAGGCTTAATTGTAATCTATCTTGTCTGCTCAAAATCCCAATCGTCATTTGGTTTGATTGGTTCTTGTTGGGATTATTTGAACTGAAAAACCATATGGTTGATTCTTTGACATTGGTGGCGTTTTATTATTTATTATTGTGAAAAACCTTGTTCTTCTACAGTTGTAATAATATTTTTGATAATTACGGAATCGAAAATCATGGAATACAAGTTCAAAACAAAATGGAATGGCGATGAATAAAATCGAAACAAAAGTTATGGTTATGAAGTTGAAGTTGAAGGGTGAGAAATAGAATTAGTCAGAATATTTTAATATTTGGGAATATGAATTGATGAACAAGGAAGATCACAGGAAGACGCCGATATTAATAATAGGAGTGGAAACACACATTAAAAGTCTGCCATAATACTATGAATAAAAAATAAAAATAATGGAGAAATATTGGACAATTTCAAGTAACTGTTTATTTCAACAAGTGAAAACAGTATTGGAATGCAATAATCCCCATATGTTGAACTTTGGTTGTGAAACGTGGATGCTAGATAAAGAAGGGTGAAATATGGGCTTTAGAAATTAAAAAGAGTCCGGGATGTATATGTAGAGAAGGAAGGGTGAGTGTAGGCTTACAGCACTTAGGCCACATGTGACCCATTGTACATCCTCCCGAGGAGTTGTGCTCCTAGGTCATCTCCTTTATATCGGCAGGTGTAGGCAAATACTCACCGTACACACACTCTCTTATTGACGATAACTCCGGACACTCGCATAAGACATGCCTGACAGTTTTCACACATCCTGCATAGAGGTGTGTCCACTAGCCCCATAGTATGGAGGTGTTTCCTTAGTTGACAGTGGCCAGTCAGAAAACCTACTGCTAAACGTAGGTTTTTCCTGGTCATCGCCAAATATTTCTTCGGCGCCAGCTTCCCAGGGTCGCCCAGGTCCTGGCAAGATTGAATCGGCAATGCGATTATCTTTCCTCCTGTCATGCCCTTTAACCCACTTCAGGATAATATTGCTATCTGCCGAGGCGTTAGCCAAATCTTGGTGGCACTTTAGAACTAGCCCCGAGTCCGGGATGTTATAAAAAGGGCAAAATTAGAAACACAGACACTTCAGACGGTTGGGACATTTACAAAGAATGGAAGCCACCGACTGATCAAAAGAAAATAAAAGGCAAATAATGTGATAATAAAAGAAAGGTAGACAAATATGGGATAATACTTTTTTTAACATGGTTTGATCGAGGGTTTGATGAAAAAGAAATCGCAAAGGATCGAAAGAATTGGAGAAGGTGGATTTGGAACGTATCTTGAAACCAAATATTTGGTGAATAGGGTCCCGATTATATAATATTTTTTCTACGCCCATGGCTCTAAACGTCAAAAATCGCACTGTCAACATTCCTTGTAAATGACATTTAACAATAACATGCACGTAATGAGATCTCATACCATACACGTGCGTTTTGAGAAGAAAACAAACTTCTTGGTTTAATTAAATTACAATCAAATTTTTATTCACGTTATACTTTATTTGGTTTATTTACATACTTTTAATCAATTAAAAAACATAAAAGCTTTTAGCATTAGAGAAATACATTTTAGATTAAAAGAATGATGCCCCTAAATGTCGGCAACACATTATACAATTTCTAAAAAAAATATTACGCGCTTTCTTGATATGGAAATAAGCGTCATTTCATTTATGCTGTCAATGTTTGTAACAAAATATAGTATCCGAACATTTTCTCAACTTTACCTACGAATATGTCTGTTAGTAGTAAAAAAGATGAAATTATAAGCAGTCATAAGAAAATAAATGGGCGTAGAAAAAGTATATTACGTTACACGAGTTGTAATCCCATTTCGTGCGTAATGGATTACTTACAACTCTTGTTACGTAATATACTAATAAGTGATTATTTTAATAAGATCCAAGCTCTATACTCTAAAAAGTTATTCCACCCAATGTTTACTTTCTTGATACCCTTATTTTGAAAACTCTAAGCAAAGCATGTTGTGACAAACCTTAACAGAAAGTTTGGAAGATAAAAACGATTGTTAGAGAACTTCTGGAAAATCGTACGATGTCAAAAGTTTTTCGCATTTCTATAGAGCTTAACTAAAGATACTTTGTAGAATTTGTTGGAAAACTGAACATCGATGTTGTTTGTTTAAGATTCAATTGTATCGATAAAGTCTCTGTATTATAGTCTTTACTTTTTTAGTTACCGACTATAGCCCGGGAAGTAGTTGTTGCTTTTTAGTTAAACTTTGAAAAATGATTTTCAAAATTCATAAAGCGTAATTATTATTCAGCGATATCTATTGGTAACGCGCTTTATTAAATACGACAATATTACTGAGGAAACTGTAATGATACTTTCTAATTTTGTGAACCTACAAAACGTCACGCAACTGATTTCAAATCAAATGTCAATTTTACAATATGGCGCTGTTTTTGATAAGTTTGCGCATACGACTGCAACTTGAAGTGGGTTCTTCTTTCGTGAAACGCAGTCTACTTGTGTAAATCGTATGTCGCAATCTCTATATTTTGCCTTCGTCGCTGTAGTTATGGAGTGAACAAAAAATATAAAGTAGAAAAAAGAAGCTCTACTCCTTTGGTCAAAAATCTGGTGCCTTTATTCTCAATTGTTATTGGCTTGAATGAAAAAAATCGCAAACGATTCGTAGATCGTATTTTTGAATCATCTTCGAAAATATATTCGTATGCGATAAATATTTCCATTGGCAATACCGCAAATCCGACCATTCCATTTCTGATTCACAAAAGGCAGATTATCTTAGACTATTTTTCGACATTTATCACAGATTCATGAAGAGAACAGATACAAAAGCTTGACAGACAACAGTAAAAAGAGAGAGAGATGGGTGGACATACCCATTTAAATGCCCATCGTCTTATGTCTACTCCGTTTGGGCTGCTTCGCGAAATTTCTCAACAGGGTTGTCAATTTGCATAATATTTCCTTCAATTTACGATCATAGGTCAAATATTTTATGAGCATTTTTTTTAAGTGTGATGGTTATACAGATACAAATATTCGATAATTACTAGTTTTAAATCAATTTTCTCCACGACTAAATACTAACGCACAAATTATTTCTACATATTTAGCTGCATAATTATATAAATTCTTCACACCAGTGAATAATGAAAATAATTCACTCTCGTTAGCCAATCACATTCTATTATTATCAGAATTCACGCTAAAATGAATGAATCAAATCGTCTCTTTAAAACGTCAAATACCTAAGAACGCAAATCGCTTCCGACAGCGCGTCGTTTGAAACGTCAAAATAATTATAAAATCAAAATTTCACGTATTATAAGAGAAAAAAAATGGACAACAGTAGCGATAGTGAATATGTACGCCTCCCGGAATTAATTTCATTTATAAATGTAAGGGTTCCGATTAAAAATATGAGTTACGTATATATATTTACTCTACATTTTCATAAATATGCTCTATAGCCTGGTGGTTGACTATGGAGCGGACGATCGAGGTTCGATCCTCACTGGAAGTATTTTCTTTTTAGTCGTGGAGAAAGTATAGTCTTTAACTTGTGTAGAATGGCTATTATTCACTTGGATGATTCCAAAACTCACTCGCTGCGCTCGCTCGTTTTGGAAACTTCATCCGCTTGAATAATAGCCATTATTCTGCACTCGTTGAAGAATATACTATTATTAACATTAAAAGAATCATACAATTAAAAAGATTATAATGTACAAAAATCATACCATAAATATATACTTTTTTCCAAATTTCCAAAGAATGAGGGTATGTAATTCAATATCCCGGCCTATGATATAAGAAATTTTAAAGTTTTTGATATTAACTTTGGTGCTACAAATTATTATCGAAATTCTCCCTTGCATAGTATATTGTATTCCCTTTGATAATTTTTTACTGGATATAGTAACCAATCAAATTACTTAATTTCAAGTCATGTGTCAAATTTCATCCAATCACCGCTGTATTACAGCGATAATACCCTACATGTGGTGTTTTCAGTTTGGTTTTTACTTTTTATTAAACATTAATTAAACGTCAAACTGACAACTGGATTAAAAATGTCGCGAAGATTTGGTATTGGATCTAACGATTCAATTGATTTACCAATTATACTTTTCACAACTGCAGTTTTAAATAAAAATGAATACTATTTGATTAAAATTGATAAAGTTCGTATTGAAAATTATTACATCAGATTGGCAATCAATTTTTTGAAAGCTAGAAAGTAAAAAATTATCTTATCGAATACTCCTCGGGTCTTGATAAATACTCAAAATTTTGTCGTAGAGAATCCTTCAAGCGTGTTGCTCAAAGATAATAGCCCTCGGCCTGCGGCCTTGGGCTATTATCAAGCAACACGCTTTCAGCATTCTCTATGACAAAATTATCTTGGTATTATCAAGACCCTAGGAGTATTACTACTGATAATAAATATATTAAGAATTATTTGTACTTGAAAAATTTGGTTGATTTTTGTAATTATTTGTGATATCTAAAAATGTATTTATTAATTAATCTCTCAAGAGTAATGACTATTTATAACAAATCATAAGAGTGTACATATAGGTATTAAACAAATACACAAATATATATTCGATTATGATTATTGTTTTAAGGGGCATCTACCAAATTCGACCTTGCACAATTATGCTTTGTATATTTTTTTGTTTCCCTACGTCCTCACGTTTAAGTTCACATAACGAAAATGTTATTAGGAATATGAAAGCTCTGCAACATGTAGGTAGCCAAGCAGAGAGACAATGTCAGTCATAGAAGGATAGAAAAGCGAGCGATGGATTTCTATCCGATATTTTAGTGGTAGCAACCGAATTTCAATAAGGAATTGTACGGTCATAAGTAATTTGAGGATTCTGAGATTTTTATATAGTATTCATAAAGCTTCAAATTAGACTTCTTATCAATTAGTTTTTCCATTTAATCCATATTTAATTCTTTACAAGGGCTCAAACTTTGCTTAATATGTGTAATTACCTCATGATTCGTATTTTTTTCAACAAAATTTGGTTAGCATTTCAAAGTTTTTATTCGATGAGAACTCTTAGTTCAACATTAATCTACATGATATATTTTTTTTCTACTACCGTGCGCTTTAACCCACTTTCCCGCACGCATTTTAGTTTTGAAAGCGTCACTTTCCCGCACTAGTGCGGGAAAGTAAAATTATGCAAATTTTGACCTTATTAGATAGTTTTTTACTTCGGAAGTTATAACTATTCTTACACCAGGTGAATAAATAATCCATCAAATAAAAATCAACATGTTTTCAAGCTTTTTGTTGCATTTTTAATTTTCTGAAAATATAAAATGATGAAAATATTTTGATATAACCTTGTAAATTCTTTAAAGTAGTGTCACAAAAAAACTATGAAACCACCCGGGTTTCATATAAGAAAAATATATCAAATGAAATTCTTTTATCTACAAATGACTTAAAATTGTTGCCGTCACCTTCATCGTCATCTTTATGTGACCTGCAAACGATGCCATCCTCATCAACGTCATTCACTCACCAGTAAACACCAAATAACTCCACTGGACCGGCAATTTTAAGTAATTCACAGAATGCAACAAATTGTGTTTCTAATATTAATATTTATAATAATAACTGATAATAATAATAATAGTTTTTGGCTTAAGTTTTTTATATGTATGTTGAAATAAAATAAATTTTGAGAAATGGGTTGATATACTTTTTTGTATATACGGTCGTAGAAAAAATAATGTTCCTAACTCATGCGTAAAGTGTCTTTCCCACCCTTGACCGCTTGCCCGAACTCCGCTTCGCGTCGTTCGGGTCAACTGCAGTCGCGTGCGGGAAAGTATCACTTTCCGCACTTGTTAGGAAAATAACTATTTCTTAATTTTCATACATCCATTACCTCAAAATTATTTGCCAAAAATATTTCGATATTTTCTCAAATCGCTGCCGATAGATTCCCCTTAATTCATGGCGCAGTTTTAAAGATTTAGTGGATACTTCCAAAAAAACTAGATCCGGCACTAGAAATTGTTATTGTCCCCGAGTCAACAGTGCAATTTGGTAAGAAATTCTGAAAATATTTCAAACTGGCAACATCGTGGCCGTGAAAATCGTTTGATGTTTTACCGGGATTCGTATCTGTTCTCTTTATAATATATGACCTAACCCAACTTTAACTTAAAAAAACCCGATAAATAGTTGTAATAAAGAAGGTTGTCAATAACTTATGTAAGGAAATTGTGTTATATACTATATAAATGTTATATAACTAAACCATATAGAATAAAATTTTTATCATAAATTTCCAACTTGAATCCATCATATTGCAAGTGTTTGAACATCTTGATAATGTGTACTTAATTCGTTAACAAATAAAACACAAAAAGTTGTGATCTTCAAAAAATTAGCTATGTTTATTAATTTCATATGTAACTCACAACGTAACACTCAACTAAACAGAAATAAGGTTATAAACGTATACGAAGTTTGATATTCGATTCGAGTCACCTTATTCGAAAGTGATTCGAAAATACGGATGACCGATTTTCGTGCGAAATACATTAAATTTCGTACACGAATTCTACTCGACTGATCTCGAAAATACAGCCCCAGCTATAGATCTTCAAGTCCCCAAACTTGTTAACATATTTTTATTACTCAGTTCCTAAAATGAAAACTTCAATAAAATCCATCATCTAAAATTGTTGCATATTTTGTATTATATATATATATATATATGTATATAATTATATGTCTTGTCGATCCATTTAACATGTAGTCCAAGAGCTAGTAACACGTGTTTCATGAAGTGTTTGATGCACCTTGAAATTTTGTGCTATAGTATCGAATGGATAGCTGAGCAGGTAAGCAAGTGTTGGCAAGCCCTACCTGGGGACACCAGGTACTGCGCATAGGAGAAAGGTATAAAAAAATTTAGCCCAAAAAAAGTGTTTGATTCAGAGGCCAACAAACAGAAATCTAAATTTTAAAGCATATAAAATATATAATTAAAAAGGCAGACACTTTTGAGGGGGTTAACATACAGGGTGGGGCAATCTTCTGACATCGGAGGATTACATCGTTGTGGTGATAGATAGAACTTTATAGTTTTGTGTGAGCTGATACAGTTACTGAGAGCACATTTTGAAAATACTTTCGATTCTACAGGGTGTTCCGAAACCACGTAGCAGTACTAACTTACCTACATTTTTTTTAAAGGAACGTACCTACTATATTTTGTTTAAGAATCGAAAAGATCTCACCGAGAGCGTTACAAAAATATAGCACTCTAATATATTATAAGGGTGTTTTACAAAGATATGGCCAATTGTTAGCAAAAAAGACCTCCTCTTTAACATTCTGCAGAACAGTAAATTAAAATAAATCAACAGGTCTTTGTGTTCAAATGTCATACACACATCATTGGCTGTGCTCAGTATTAATTACTTTTTTCATCTGTGGCTTCTTTAATACAGGGTGAAACAAAACGCAAATCAAGCAATATCTCAAAATTTTTAAATGAATCACCCTATAAGTCTTTTTACAATTTGTTAGTACAATTAATAAACTTTCAAACGATGTAGTAAACTTAGGGCATTAGTTAATGGAAAATCGTAGATATTTTATGATAATGGTCAAAAACAAGTATTTTACATACACAAATTAAATGGTATTAAATTTTTACATGCAACATCTTGTGAATTTAAACATTTCTAAGGCATAAATTCTGATCGTAATTTTGGATGCATCTAAAATATCTTTGACTTCTACTCTTACCATTAGAGGAAGGAAAGAAGGAATTATGTTGGAAGAAATATTTCTGTTTACTGTAAGAAGGCTAATGTCATTATAGTAGGTACTAATAAATATAAAAGCAGTTTGTAGTCTTTACGAAATAATTACTCAAGTCACCACAAACAGTATATCTTAGTTATGGAAAATGCAAGCTTGTAATTTTCAGTAAACATTTTATGCGTTGTTGTGAGCACATGTTTTTGTGAATTCTTCCAATGCGTGTATAAATTTGTTAAATCATTATTAAAATTATTATTATTATTCATATTATTATTATAATTATTATCATTATTGTTATTATGTTATTGAAGTATCTCAAAAGATTAAAAATTAAAGAATAAGTTATTTATAAAAATAAACATATTTTATTTTGTTACTCCACATTTAAATTTAAAAATGTATAGCTAATACAGCTGTACAAGAACACGTGACCAACAGCTAATTAGAGCGCAGAGAAAGACCGTAGCTAGGCCGGTAATCGGTGCTCTCGCTTACATCCACGACTATGCGCTGCCTATCTCTTTCTATTAAAATTAATATTTATTTTCATGTTTTTCGATAATTAAACCCCAACAGAAGTGTCTGCCTTTTTGTAATTAATTTTTATTATATGAAATTAAGACGCTGTTAAAATGGCAGCGTGAATCAAACACTTCATTTTGTATTAAAAAAAAACTTGAGGGTGTTTTTATTATATGTTAACCCCCTCAAAAGTGTCTGCCTTTTTAATTATATATTTTATATGCTTTGAAAATTAGGTTTCTGTTTGTTGGCCTCTGAATCACACACTTTTTTTGGGCCAAATATTTTTTACCTTTCTCCTATGCGCAGTACCTGGTGTCCCCAGGTAGGGCTTGCCAACACTTGCTTACCTGCTCAGCTATCCATTCGATACTATAGCACAAAATTTCAAGGTGCATCAAACACTTCATGAAACACGTGTTACTAGCTCTCGGACTAATGGGGGATCAGTCCATTGTAGTATTTTTTTTCTATTCCTAGATATTGTGATGTGACTTAGTTTTTTCTACGATTTTACGCCACAACTGTCAATCTTTTACTTTATGTTTCGCTTCCTTTACATTCATGATATTTAAATCCGCGTTTACTTCGTCTTCCCATCTTGTTTTAGGTCTTCCCCCAGCTCTGTCTCCAACTGGTGTCCATTCTGTTATTTTTCTCAGTGTTTCATCTCCACTTTTTCTATAAATGTGTCCGTACCATCTCAGTCTGCGTGCTTTTATATATTTTACAATGTCTCCCACATTATTTTTTTGTACAATTTCATAATTCATTAGTCTTCTGCATTCTCCTTCTACCGTTTTAACTAGTCCGAAGATTTTCCTCATAATTTTTCTCTCGAATATCCTTAATTTATTTCCTTGTTTTTTTGTCAGATTCGCTATTTCAGCGCCATAGGTCACCACTGGTCGGATCGCTGCCTTGTATATTTTAATTTTTGTGTTTTCACTAATTTTCTTATTTTGAAGGTATCGTCTGTATTTGAAGAAAGCTCTATGTCCAGCTTGTATCCGCTGATCTATTTCTGATGTTCTATCGTTATCTCCTTTTAAGTAGATTCCTAATTACTTGAAACTGGTCACTACTTCGTATTCGTATTCTCTTATCTTAATTGACTGCTGTTGAAATCTATTTCTGGATATGAACATTGCCTTAGTTTTTTCTTGATTTACCTTCAGTCTTCTCTTCTCTTTTCAGCTTCTATCATCAGTTTTATAAAGATTTCATTAAGTTCTTTCAGATTTCTTGATATTATAGCTGTCATCTGCATACGCTAAGATTTGTGTCAATTTTGATATTATGGTACCTCTTAAACCAACAGCTTTAATGACACTATCCAATGCAATATTAAAAAGCGTTGTATACATTGTATCTCCTTGCCTCACACCACTATTAAATTCAAATTCTTTTGTTTGCATTTATTTATTTTGTATTTATCTCGGGCTAATTGCATAGGTAATCGATAGCATATCGAAAATTACTCCTACACAATAATTATCTTAGTTTCAGTTACAGAGAAAATAGAAAACAAGCTATCAAAAAACAATGTTCCTATAAAACCGTATAAAATACTCGCAAATGCATAATTGGAATGACTCATTGAATTATTAATCTCAATTGCGGAGAGGTCGGATTTGATAACTTCGTAGTTATTTTGACTCAGCGAATTACGTGTTGAATTTCAAAACAATATATACAAATCTGTTTCAGTGTTAAATTAAGTTTGCAAGATAAATGGTAGATATCTACATTTATTTTGTCAATATAAGTGTTGTTTTGTTTTTACTAATATGGTACGAATAATTATCTTACTAAATATTATTAATAAAAAGGATAAGATAGTAATAAAACTTGTCAGTAAGCTCTTTCTAACAATCGATCTTCAGTAATGCCATCTTCTGCAATTTTCTTATCTGCTAAATCATACAGCTTGGACTTTGGGATCAAGCATTGGGGCATAGATTACAGAATAAAAATATAAGGTGTTTCACTCCAGGGCGGTTTGATTCAAGTTGCTCTCCCAAACGGACGCCGCTCTCATAAATTGTGTTTACGACTCGCTTTTGTTGTCAATAACGAGACCGGTAGATACCAGATAAGTTCGAAAAGCTTATTTTATTTTAAGCTATACAGGGGTAATTAGAGAAATATATATTTAAATTAATAGGATTCTTTGTCACAAAAGTTTATTTTTAATAATATTTATATATTAAGGTAAACTATTTATATATTAATATATACTCATTAGCCACCAGAATAATAGGGCCACTAAATCTTGAATTTTGATCTTTAAATAACGCGTATTTTTTGGATTGACAAGGTTAAAACAGTAAAAAGAGAAGCAGCTGCAGGATACCTTTATTAAAAATTTTTATAAATGTTGTAAAATACTAAGTTTGGAGTTTGGTTTTTGTGTTAAATTTAATCTATTGTTTTTCAAATCTTTCAATATACATTTGATAGTGTAATATATACGGACTCTGGTATAGAGACTGGCATAATATATAAAAGGAAATTGATTACATGGATGATGAAAAGAAAATTTAGTAAATTCGTTCAAAAAGAACTAACCAATTCCACTTTGGTTAGCTATATAATTGAATTTTTGTGTTTTCTTGCTTAATGTACTTGTTTATACAGTGATGGGCAAATGTGTGGAACAAAGTAAATATCTCTGGAATTATTAGAGATATCAAAATGAAATTTGGAAGGTGGATACTACAGTAGATTGCCTATTTGTTTTCATATTTTTTAACAATTTTGAACTTCCGGTTTTACCGGAAGTAATGTCGATTTTAAAATTTGCAATGGAACACCCTGTATATTATTTTAGTTTCTGATGAAACATTTTATTACGAATAGAAAAATATCGGGTTCGATTTTTTTTATTTCAATACCTACCGACATTTCATCACAGATGGATTGGAAGAAGGGGTACTTATGAATGTCCTGCACGAACCGTAAAATTCATCACTTCTTTCAAGTCTTTCTTTGTTCTTCATCAACAATATCATCGTACATCGATAATGAATGGAGCTCCTCCCAGCGCAATGTCTATCCCTCTAGTTCTCCGGGATTTTGAAGTTCCAATCGAGCGATAATCAGATACCGAGTGTCTTTTGTAGTAGGAACTGTCTTTGCGGTGAACTATTAAATTATTATTACGGGATCTTTATTAAAATGGAAATGACCAGAATATGCTGTGTAAAAATTGTACCGGATCGACATTGAATAGGTATTTGTGTATAAAGAGCAGAAAGTAGTACTTTGGCAGTCGAGACCAGCGTCGCGCGGCAATCTGTCGAGACTATCGAAGAACTTTCTGCTCGAAGTACACACAAGATTTTTTCTACGATAACACCAAAATAAAATTAATTGCCATTGTTTGTACTTAGCAGTTTCCAGATTGCAGTTTCGTGTACCTATGTACGTAGGCAACACTTATTACATTAATGTCAGATATTTTTTAGATTTCCTTATTTCTCATTTAATTATTACGTAAAATACTGTTGGATGCTTTAACATATTAGAAAATCAACTAAAATATTCATTTATTCTACAGTTTATATTAAAATAACTAGTAGCTCTCTTTTATCTATAAATAAAATTAGGCGTGCGCCAAAGTTACTTTCTGCTTAAGAGCGCCAATAATGTCAAATTATGACTCGCGGAAAACATCAACTTTTCAAGGCAGAAAATACGACTTTCGATAGTGGTCGTAGGAAAAGATTTTTTTTAATGTTGTGAATCTGGTATAATTTTTAACTATTTTAAATAGCTGTTCATGCTGTTTTTGAAAGGTATTTGATCATAACTAACTTAGCATAATGCGATGTACCTAGTTGGAATAAGTATAATTGTAAAAGTATACCCTACACCATATACTATGGTAATTGGGTTTTTGATAATATATATATACAGGGTGGGGCAAACTTCTGAAATCGGAGGATTACATCGTTGTGGTGATAGATAGAACTTTATAGTTTTGTGTGAGCTTATACAGTTACTGAGGGCACATTTTGAAAATACTTTCGATTCTACAGGGTGTTCCAAAACCACGTAGCAGCACAAACTTACATTTTTTTAAATGGAACGTACTATATTTTGTTTAAGAATCGAAAAGATCTCACCGAGAGCGTTACAAAAATATAGCTATCTAATATATTATAAGGGTGTTTTACAAAGATATGGCCAATTATTAGCAAAAAAGACCTCCTCTTTAATACTCTGCAAAACAGTAAATTAAATTAAATCAACAGGTCTTTGTATTCAAATGTCATACACACATCATTGGCTATGCTCAGTATTAATTACTTTTTCATCTGTAGCTTCTTAAATACAGGGTGAAACAAAACGCAAATCAAGCAATATCTCAAAATTTTTAAATGAATCACCCTATAAGTCTTTTTACAATTTGTTAGTACAATTAATAAACTTTCAAACGATGTAGTAAACTTAGGGCATTAGTTAATGGAAAATCGTAGATATTTTATGATAATGGTCAAAAACAAGTATTTTACATACACAAATTAAATGGTATTAAATTTTTAAATCTTGTAAATTTTAACATTTCTAAGGCATATATTTTAATCGTAATTTTGGATGCATCTACAATATCTAATCAATGAAATAAAATGTTTGCTAATACCGTAGGTCTACCTGGAATTACCAAAAATTTCATATTTATTCATGTTTCACGTTCAAGAATTGTTATTATAGGCTTGTTTGAGAATGGGCGAAACATAATCAAGCCATATTTTTGATTATATCAAATGGGCTACTATCAAAATAGTATCTACTAATAAATGTCAAAGAAATATTGCTGTATTCTTCGTTTGTGTTTAGGAAGTTGATTCAAACACCATAGTTAACTTGTGGTTCCAACAAGATGGAGCATCTGTGTACCAGAAATTTTACCGAAAGGTGGATAGGACGTGGTGGACCAATTTCGTGGCCTCCTCGATCTCCAGATCTCACACCGATGGATTTCTTTTTATGGGGATACATCAAGCAACTTGTGTATCAAACGTAACGCATTTTCCACAATAACTCCAGCTATGTTGGAAAGAGTAAGATCCTCGTTTTTGAAAAGAATTGTATGGAAGTAAATCATCGCCATTTTGAACACTTAGCATAAACTACTATACTTTTTATATAATGTCAATGTTCATTTATGTAAATGTGAGTGTTCTTATAATGTTGGTTTTCATAATTGTTAGTTTTTCAAAAATAGAAAAAGTTGGAAAATGAATTACAAGCTTGCATTTTACATAACTAAGATATACTGTTTGTGGTGACTTGAGTAATTATTTCGTAAAGACTACAAACGGCTTTTATATTCATCAGTACCTACTATAATGACATTAGCCTACTTACAGTAAACAAAAATATTTCTTCCAACATAATTCCTTCTTTCCTTCCTCTAATGGTAAGAGTAGAAGTCAAAGATATTTTAGATGCTTCCAAAATTACGATTAGAATTTATGCCTTAGAAATGTTAAAATTCACAAGATGTTGCATGTAAAAATTTAATACCATTTAATTTGTTTATGTAAAATACTTGTTTTTGACCATTATCATAAAATATCTACGACTTTCCATTAACTAATGCCCTAACTTTACTACATCGTTTGAAAGTTTATTAATTGTACTAACAAATTGTAAAAAGACTTATAGGGTGATTCATTTAAAATTTTTGAGATATTGCTTGATTTGCGTTTTGTGCCACCCTGTATTAAAGAAGCCACATATGAAAAAAGTAATTAATACTAAGCACAGCCAATGATGTGTGTATGACATTTGAACACAAAGAATTGTTGATTTATTTTAATTTACTATTCTGCAGAGTGTTAAAGAGGAGGTCTTTTTTGCTAATAATTGGCCATATCTTTGTAAAACACCCCTATAATATATTAGAGTGAAATATTTTTGTAACGCTCTCGGTGAGATCTTTTCGATTCTTGAACAAAATATAGTACGTTCCATTAAAAAAAATGTAAGTTTGTGCTGCTACGTGGTTTTGGAACACCCTGTAGAATCGAAAGTATTTTCAAAATGTGCTCTCAGTAACTGTATTAGCTCACACAAAACTATAAAGTTCTATCTATCACCACAACGATGTAATCCTCCGATGTCAGAAGATTGCCCCACCCTGTATATATATATACTAACTTTTAACAAGTAGTAGGTAAATTTTCTAGTTTGATGCTGCAGATTCCTTTCCTAACCTTTCCTAACCTTTCCAATTCCAGATTGTCGTCCATAAGCAACTAAGTGAATACTTAGAGCACAACAAAATATTTTATGAAGGTCAATCGGGATTTCGGACCAAGCATTCCTGTGAAAATGCGTGTCAGTTTGTGTTGTCTAAGTGGAAAAAAGATATAGATATAGGCAATGTTATTGTTAGTGTGTTCGTAGATTTAAAGCGTGCATTTGAAACTATAGATTGCAAAAAACTAATTGATGTGTGTAGAGTATTATGGAGTAAATGGTACAGTCCTCAGTTGGTTACAAAACTATTTGACAGACAGGTATCAAACAACCAAAATTATGAACAAGTTGTCAGAGAGGGTTGAAATCAAATGCGGAGTTCCGCAGGGGAGTGAACTGGGCCCTTTAATATTTATACTGTACATAAATGACATTAGTAAGTACTTAAAACATTGTTTTGTTAATCTTTATGCAGATGATACAGTTTTGTCAATATCAGGAACCAACTTTGAGATAAGTTCAGAAACAATAAATGAAGAATTAAATATTTTGAAAAACTGGCTTTGCTTCAAAAAGTTAAAACTAAACCCTAGTGAAACAAAGTGTATGGTTCTTGGTACAAGATACAACTGTAAGAAATTCAGTGACTCAAACATTGTAATACAAATTAATTCTGAAACTATTGAGCAGGTTACTGAAATAAAATATTTAGGAGTACAGTTGGATCCGCAATTAAATCTATGTTATCATATCGATTCCATGTGCAAAAAATTAATGTATTGGAATAAAGATGATATAAATCGTTTACAAATTTTGCAGAACAAAGCGATGCGAATTATATTGAGATGCAATAGGTACACCAAAATAAACGATATGTTACAAAACTTGAAATTTTTAAATATTCATCAACTGGTTCAAGAAGCAAATTCAATTTTAGTTTTTAAAATAACTAAAAATTTAACGCCAAGGTATTTGCTTGAATTTTTAACGAAAAGGGAGGACATGTTGTCTTGCAATTTAAGATCAGGAAACGATTATTATATTGATAGGTATAATACACAAATACAACAACGATCACTATTTGTCGAAGGGGTGAGGCAATATAATGATCTTCCTCTTACTGTAAAAACTGCTCCTAATGTACGAATCTTTAAAAATAGATTAAGAAAAATGTATTTACAATCATAATTTTTATATCAGGTATTTTCTAAATTATACACTTATAAAAACTGTGTACTGTAATGAATATTGTAAACTAGCTTTGGGCTAAATAAAGTATTCATTTATTTATTTACAATTTAATCATAACAAAAACTATTTTTAAACTTTCCAAATCGAGTTCCAAATAGTTTAGTTCGCATCGCAAAATAATAATAGATGTACTTCATTTTAGCTGCTTCTGAACAATTTTTATTGAGTACTTGCACTTTTCCATTTGCACCAAGTTTTAATGGTATGCATTCGATAGGATAGGATCAGTTTGTGTAGTTTCAAGTTATTTATAAGGATTTGTTTTATTTTACGTTTTTGAAATGAAAGTTCGAATTTGCTTTGTACTATTTACAATGTACCTTCTGAATCTTTATTATTCATAACAAATAAAAAACAAAACTTAATCTTCTAATAATGGTACATGTTCATTGACAAATTAAAATTTATTGTTTTTTAATTGCTGACAATTGGAATTGTAACTGATGATTAATCTCGAGTTTGTAGAATACATTTTGGGGAGTATAGACATTTTTGCTGTTGAATTTAGTTGCAAAATAATCACGTTGATCTTAAACAAATTTTTAGGCTTATTTATTGTTGCATTAAAAATCCATACAATAGTTTTTGATAAAAAAAATAGTTTCGATAATACTTTAGTGTCATACAGTTTTACAACCTGGATCGTTAAAAATTTTAATTCAAAAATAGTTTTTTTGCCTTCCTACACAAATTGATAATAATTTGTTTGGAAAAGTTATAAAGAATAATTCGTTTTATGATCAAAACAAGCGTTTAAAAAAGCGTTACATAAAACTAATGTCATGCAGGAATTTATTAAAAATTTAAATATTTTGCATAATTGATTATTATTACATACGAAATCAGTGATGATGTAATCGAGTACATTCTTTTTATATATTGAATAAACAGTGTCGTATTATCTGGAGAATATCTAAAATTAAACATATGTTCATTACAAACAGTAACTGCACTGATTAGTGATTATAGACATTGATATAAAACATAGGATGATAAAATATGTGATTGTATTAGGTTAGGAAATAAATATAGGTATGTTTCAAAATAAAGTTTACTATTTTGTTGCAAATTACACACTGTAATTTTTCTACAGGTCGCGTTCAACCCAACAAAGTTGATCAGGTAGCGATTTTTAGAGTGATCCATCAGTTCGTCATTCTGTTGAACGTGCTCATAAAACCATCGATATAATATGTCAAATGTTAATGAATACAACAACAACTCAATTTTATTTGATATGTACTGTACGACAATTATGAAATAGGTATTACTTCTAGCCATTAAAAATGGGATTTAATTACAATAAATTGAACTCCCCACTTTGGAGCAGACTATGAAGAGTTGAATTTCCTGACAAAATATACAATTTATTAATGAAACAATAAGTCACCTCCAGTTGTTCACTCATTTTCACTAAAATACAAACTAAAATATCTCCAAACAAAGATATTTATAATATGTTTCCAGCATATGTCATAAATGACAGTTAATGCATCATCAATCGGTAGCGTGTAGCGTATTTTGATTCTGATTGAAAAAATGGCGACTGATACCACACCGCTCAATCTGATCAGTTAACAAAACACGCGTTCAGCAGAAAATTGATGATCGCTTCGGTAGCGCTACGTTGTGATGAACGCGACCATAGATACAAAAAAAAACAGTGATTATAACAATATTTATTATTTAATTTAAAATAAATTTATGATGAAAAGGGCATGTCCACATGTCCACCAACTGACAACTTGACACCATAGAGATACTGTTGACACTAATCTAATGACAGTTGTCCTGATGATTATGATTAATCATGCGCATTGTGCATTATTTGCTGTTGACTACATTCTCTCATAGGATACGGGCAGAATTACTCTACCTTGTTTTTGCCTCGATACATTCCCTCAAAATGGTGTCTTTCTTTTGAATTTTGCCATTTACTTTTGACAACATTTCTTCAAAAGTTTTTGAGTTCATTCGTGTAATGTTTTTGAAGCTCATAGGATCTACCAACAAAAGTTCACTAAAAACTAAATTCGAAATACCACGTTCCCTTCGACGTAATAACCATTTTCTATACCAAAACTTACTATTTACTTGTTCCTTTTTGTCATTTTGCAGTTGTAATAATAACAAAAGATTTAAAGTTGCAAGTGCAGCAGTTTCTGTGTTTCTCAAAGGCATTTTAATTATGTCCACACCTAAATCTCGACAGTTGACGTTTTCCAAGTCGAATCGAAAATCAGACAAATCTAAACGATAATATTCAGAAAGGTCCAAGTTCGACTCTGATGTAAAATCAAATGTTTTATCAGATGTAAAATCGAATGAAAAATCCTATGGTCTAAAGACATCTAAACCATTATTTCGATAGATTTTTAAAACAATTAAATAACTAAACATTAATATACAGATATTTCATTATTGCCAGTTTTCAATTTGACTCTAAAATGAATCTTTAATTGGAAATATGAGGTAAGTGTAACAAAAAATTCAAATACTTCCCACACAAATTATTTCTTAGTATATTCACTTAACTAAGAGGAAAGAAAAGTTATATAATTAATATAGTCACCATTTTATTATTCCATATCCTAATATTTACTGTTGGAAAGAAAAAATAAGTTGTCCAAGTTTAAAACGTGCCCCACGGGATAGTATACTCCCCACGGTCCTGCTTGAAAATGAATGAAAGTAACAGCCATTCATCCACCATGGGAACGACTACGAAAGACAGGAATAACACCCCTGCCGACCCTTTATATGCGAAGATATAGGGGTTGCAATAACAATGGCAAGCACAGACACAGGTTTTATTTAAAAATCGATAATTGCAGTTGGCATAATGTCATCTTAATCCGACATAATCCAGAAGTACTTGTGGGGGGAATGTTTCGCAGTTGTGTAGACAACAAAAAAAGTTACAAACTGAACAATAAATTCGACAATAAAATTATCATAATTCCCATTTACATAATCTTAGCATGATCCTTAACGGAATGCTTTTTGGCACAGTACTTTTCATGACTTAAAATGAATAAGTCGATATTAGGTGCAATTCTGTAAGCAAATGTTAAATTTTAACGCACAGTTAAAAATAAGACAATCTTCTAACCCATTTTTGCTAGTCTGTATGCATATTAAGTTTGAAAGTATTAACGGAAAACTCTTCATTGGATACCATACATGTTAAATTTTGAATCATAATCTTGACTAATATGTATAGATTAAAACATTTATAATAGCGTAAACTTTGTCAAATTTAACGGCGTACCGTTAATTTTCAACCACTTCTTATAGAATTGACCCTATTGTGGGGCAAAAAAAATTTAATTTTAACATTAAAAAAATATTTAATAGATAAATAATTTTCAACAGTAATTACACAAGAGGTGGTAATTTTTTGATAATTTTAACTAGATGCACGAATCTTTGTTGCTATGGAAATCTAACGAGTGGACGAAGGCCACGAGTGGGTTTCCTAAGAGCAACAAAGACGAGTGCTAATCTAGTTAAAATTATCTTAAAAAAAATTAATACCACGAATGTAATTCTGCGTGATTATTTTTTAAACTAAATATGAGTGATACTTCACAATGGCGATGATGCTGAATTTGAAATGTTTATATTGAAAAGCTGCGTTGCCTTGACAACCAAGTCAATATCTAACTTTCTGACGCACTCATTGGCATTCATTCAAACGAAGATTCAATCAAACAACGTGAAAAAATTATCACTAGTAATACCAATGGTAATACCATTATCCCTCGTCTTCGACTCGGGATAATTTTCAAAATATTCATGAGCTCGTAAAAATTTCCGGATTTAATTTGACCTCGTGTGGTATTCGGTAAGAAAATTCCACACTAAATGCAAAGACCATCCAGGAATATCTAAATCAAGAACAAGCAGCTTCCAATCAACCTGCCATAGTACTCGTATATATAATAATTGCGTTTTTAATATAAACATTAATCATAATGGTCCA
>CAJUYH010002777.1:0-37354 GCA_910591685.1 Galerucella tenella
GGCGTGGAAAAAGTATAGTACGTTACACGAGTTGTAATCCCATTTCGTGCATAATGGGTTACTTACAACTCTCGTTACATAATATACTATTATAAAACAGTGGCAGTTTTATAAAATACGTTTTGTAAGCGTTTTAAAAGCCATAATAAAACGTAAAGTGTTGGTTGGGTATTGAATGAAATAGTGGATTCTTTAAGATAAATAGTTACAACTACAACTGTCATGTAAGGGGTACGATTTGACACTATATTCAGTGTCATAATGACGTATATTACCGCATTAGTGCGATTTTGAATACATTACCGCACTGGTGCGATAATAAGAATCAAGAAAAATATTAATACCAGAATTAAATATTTAAAATAACACAGAAAGCTGCATTTTCAATATCCGAAGGGAGGTTGGCTTCGCCTAAACTTATTTTTATAGATTTTTATTCATTCAACTTTGACAATTTGATGACATAACTAATTTATTTCATTTCCACAGCTTTGTTTGTCTTTGCTGCTATGGTCACAAAATATGATCTACAGTACCTACCTCATGTTCTCAGTCAATATTTAACAATACGTTGGATTGAAGTTTTTCTCAATAAAATTTTATGATATACGGTTGATAATACTAATAGACAGTAGTAGATAAAATGTTGTACGTAATACGTGGGATAGGAATTATTAACGCACTTATGTGATTATGTGCAAACTTTACATGCGTGCGTTGATATCCCATATCCCACTAATTACGTAAATAACTATAATATAGGTACAAGTGATAAAAATATATTAGAACTATTATACAGAGTGTAAATAAATTAATAGACATTTAAAGAGTGTATATAAATTAAATTCAATACAGTGTGTGTTTCTATAAATAAATCAATAGTCATTAGCAAACTTTTCGGAAGAGGTGAAATACCTTGGTATTACCCTCGAAAGGTAACTAACATGGAACTCTCATCTACACAGCAGAGCAAAAAGAGCATATGTGGCTCATGAGCAGTGTCGGAGGACAGTGGGACGCACATGGGGTCTGTCACCCCGTGTGGTCACCTGGATCTACACTGCAATAATAAGACCCATGTTAACGTATGGAGCAATTGCATGGGGACCGAAGGTTCTACAAGCAACGGCCATCCAAAAATTATATCAAATACAGCGAATGGCTTGTTTAAACATCAAAGGAGCCATGAGAACAACACCAACCGCAGCAATGGAACTAATTACTGGTCTGACCCCTCTGGACCTGTACGTCAAGGAGGTTGCGTTAATGGCCATGGTACGATTGCGCACGGCTGGTGTAAACCCCGAAGTAGGAGTGGGTCAATTGAGGTTAAGCTTATGGCAGGAAGCGCTCACTGCGCTACCTCTGCTACAGGCAGCCAACGATGCAATTCAACCCAGGTTTTTGTTTAACAAACCCTACAAAATTCAAATAAAACAGAACACAGAGCCAGATGCTGCAAATACAATACGCATATATACAGATGGTTCAAAAATGAAAGAAGGCTCAGGATGTGGAGTTTACTCGAGAGCACTAAGCCTAAAGATTAAGTGGGGAATAGGAAACAATACCAGCGTGATTCAAACAGAACTGGCTGGTATCTCAATTGCCACAAAAGAACTAACCAGAAAAGGAATTTCTGGCAAAAACATAATAATCTGCACTGATAGTAGACAAGCCCTATTAGCCTTGAACAGACAACGTGTTATATCGAGGCTAGAACTAGAGTGCCACCAAGACTTAGCTGACGCCTCGGCAGATAACAATATTATCCTGAGGTGGGTTAAAGGGCACGACAGGAGTAAAGGAAATCGCATTGCTGATTTTTTAGCCAGGGAAGCCGCAGGACTAAAAATTCTAGGACCTAGTGACACCTAAGGCCTAAAGACTTCGACAATTGCGGAACTAGCCAAACGTTACACCCATGCTCAACCCCTTAAGAGATGGGATGGAATCAAAGGATGCAGTCTTGCCAGGATCACTGACTTATCGTCAATAAGAGAGTGTGTGTTCGGTGAGTCTTGGCCTACACCTGCCGATATAAAGGAGATGTCTCCTAGTGACACACTCACCCTCCCTACTTTACAGATACAGATAGTAATTAGCAATAGTAGTGTATATGATTTTGTCTCACCCCTGTAAAAAATTCTTTAAATAAATAAGAAAAACATTACATTACCAAATAATACCGAAACATTTTTTGAAGCAAGAGATTAGTTCACAAGTCGGGGTGCAGCCCAAAAAATACATAGTTCGACTTTTTTTGACAAGCATTCAAAGTAAACAACTGGTACAGTTTACTAAAATGGATTGACGTGAATAACAACTCTCCAATCATTGAATTTTGCACATATTTCTTCCTTTTAATAAATCAAGAGGTTTCCTCTGCTTGATTTGCTATTTCTAGTTGTATATTTGGAAAATATAAATCATTTTCCGAATCAGATATCATGATATCATCAAACTTAACAATGATCTCTTGAGAGCTAAGATTTCAAGTCGAGGATTCGCTAATAAATGGGTTTTTCTAAGGGAGTGTTCCTTGAAGTTATTCTCAGTCCAGATATTTGGAAATTTTACTATATTGAAATCACAAACCTTCTCATCGTCATTTTTAGAAACAGTGACAGTTTTTTTTGACATTTTCACTTAAATGGAAATTAGTACAGAGTAAATATCTGTTAAATGAAATTGAACATACAATGAGGGTATTTAGCGGTTTGTTCATGTAGATCTATTGTGTAAAATATCGATAAAGCGACGGACGTGGTCTGCTAAAAGATATTGTCAGGAAAAATTCTATAACACACACCTTTACAAATCTTACGACTGAATATCATTAATAATCGTCGGTAATGCGAGATTTTCGGGTTTTTAGAAAAAGGCTTGTCACTTTTACCGCGTGGCTTGGCGCGAAGAAATAGAGTTTTCTTTTTTATATACAAAATTACATGCCATTCATCACCTTGCGAACGTTCGAGGACAAAGTGCCGAAGGTTTTTTTAAACAATTTATTAGATTTTGACATTTTCTTGTGCTATCAAAAGGAAAATGGGAGTTTTGCTTATAGTCCAGTCAATATGTACTTTTGAAATAATGATTCAAAATGATACTGCATCTGAGATTTTTGGAGAAAATACTTTTTCTCAAGTAACTCGGCTGTGTTCAATTTTGACGAAAATATAAAATCAAATGTTGGTAATTAAATTTTTTTTTGGTCCCTACCTGAGATGATTATTATGTCATTTACACCTGATAAAAGTGGCGAATTGGATATATTGCATTATCCTCATTATTCCCAATTTAATAGCATAAATGTACATGTTATAGTACATTCAATAGCCTATTTTGTGTGCGTCATCGTTTGTGCAGACGACATACGGGTTTTGGATAGGTATGTCGTTATTTTATTTGCTATTTTGACATATAGCTTATCTTAAATTTAATAAATGAAATGATCAGGATCGTATTCAGCCAAATTCGGAGAGGCTATGAAATTAATAATTACCAGCTTCCTTTCTTCTGAAGATACTTGAGAACTTTCAATTTGATTACATCTTGTGTAACATTGTCCTCGACAGACCAGATGTCCTGAAAGATCTGGGTGTTTATTTTGATCAAAGGTTATCTTTTGTTCCTCATATACAAAAAACGGTCTCTGCAGCATATCGGTCGCTGGGTTTCATAGTTAGAAATGCGAAATGTTTCAAAAATATTAACACATTGAATATTTTGTTCTCGGCATTTGTAAGATCGCAACTGGAGTATGCATGTGTTATTTGGAGCCCGAATTATAATATTCATGTTTCCGCTTTGGAACGAGTACAAAGAAGATACTTTAAGTCGGCTTCTTATATCTTGGACGGTCTTTATCCTGTTAGAGGCACACCTCAAGAACACTTTCATTCTCGTTTTAATAGCAGTAGTTTACTTCGTCGTCGCTCAATGCATTCAGTTATGTTTTTATATAAAATTGTTAATTATATTTTTAAATGTGATATTATTGTATCGCTACTAGATTTCAGAGTTCCTAGAACAAATTCTAGAACCAATAGCCTTTTCTATGAACTACCACATAGGACAAACGCTTACAAATGTCCACCATTAAACTAACTTATCATTGAATACTCCTCGATTGAGTCAAACATAGATATTTTCTGTACAAATAATAGACAAATAAAACGAATCTTTCTCCGGGGTAATTCATAGGAAAGATCTCACATCGCATATAATGCTTGTGTAAGTCTCTTTTTGTGAGCTCCTAGCTGTATATGAGTGCTTACTTTTTTCCCCTAATACTGCATTGTATTATTTTTTTCTCACCTGTCATTATTATCCTGTGTTTGTCCTTATCCTGTAATTGGGCTTGCCCGAGGATATTGTAATTAAATAAATAAATAAATAAATATACTGATGTTTTTCCGTGTATCTAGGCTTATTTTTGTGTTATTCAAATAAATATAACAATAAGATTAATTTTTACTGTACATAAATAATAATTGACCGTAAAGAACCAAGTACAGACCTGACGAGAACTGTCAGTGTGACATTAAAAAACGACGTAACACACATTGCCGATACGAAAGGTACGTCTGCATCTTATTTTGAATGATGTATTTTCTTCAGATTAATAGCTCGCACTTGCACGTGATCTAAACATCAACTAATCAATTTTTTGAATCAAAGATTAAGGTTAACGTTTGTTAAACATTCAAACGGCTCATCATTGTGATATTTTTATTAGGATTAATCACAGACCTGCCTTTTTCCCATTTCTTCCAACAGAATGTGTTAGAAAGACATTAACAATCGATGACGCACACCAAGAAGGGTATTATATGATTTCTAGCCAAACTTGTAAATAATCAAATCAATCCATATTTTAGTTCGTACGCCAATGGAAAAGAAAAAGATAACCGTAACCTCTTTTCCACATCACCACAGAGCTTGGGGTTGTTTGTATCCCTACAGTTTAACGGAAAAACATTGATTTTAGAAGAAAAATTGCGAGGAGCATAATTGTGGAGAATCAAATTACAAACCACTTTTATCTTTACGATCTTTCAAGAAAATTGAAAATATTTGACAAAAACTCAAAATGTTGGATAAACGCAATTGGAGGGCTTAATAAAAATGAAATCCTGCAACTAATATTCAAATATGACTAGACTATAAATTGAATATGGTATTTTTTTGTCTGTTAATTTCGCTTACGTTACTTTCGACAGTTGATCGGTTCCTTCCTATCTAAAAATATGTTTGTATTACCTGGAAAATCAATTTACATTGTTCAAACAAACTGAAATCCTTTCTGGATAAGATAAAATTATTTATTTAACACCATATGTCGATTGATTTTATTAATGTACTTAGTGATAGGCAGCCTTATTTTTATACAAAACAAAACGTACATTTATTGATAATGTTTAATAAAAAAAATCAGTATGTTCGCTAACATCACCAGAAAATAAACCTTTTTAAATTAATCCAATTTGGAATTTGAGTCATTATAAAAATTTCAAAACAAACAGCAACAAAAAGTTTTAAATGCACCTAAAAACGTCTACTTAAAAATACACATGAGTAACTTTGTTAAAATATTTCAAAATAAATATTTGTGCCATACCTTACATAAAACGAAACAGAAGATGGTTGTCTGGTTCACGACAAGCCGTTGTGGTGACATTCCGTTCACATAAACTAGCGATGGCTTTTAAGAGACGTCGCCTGCGATTTTATATTTTACATTGATATTTTGACAAGGAAAGATAGAAAATATGTAGGCGACACCTTATGGGTATCAGAAATTAGAACTATTTGTCGCTCCAAAACAACCACATTTGGTGAACGTAATGTGTATATCGACAAGATCGATTCAAGACTACTCTCTAGTGTGAACAGAATGCCACCCCTGATCTAGCCCAACCTTTTTCAGTGGATGCCTGCTTGTGTCTCCAGGGGCCATGACAGGGACTCCAAAAATTCGCCTGCGTGGACACTCTAAGAGAACATGGACTGACGTTTCGTTAGTCATGCCGCAACCCCTACATAGAGAACTTTCCTCTGCTCCTAGGTTGTAGAGGTGCTTCCTCACACATCAGTGCCCTGTATGGGTCCTGCTATTTTCCTAACCCTACTCCTTGGTAGTTCAATAGCTGCCCCAGCGTGTCCATCAGTCCATCCCTTCAGAAGAAGTTTGGATTGTCTAGGTCCCTGCAGAGCATTCCAATGAGCGAGGTGCTGGTTCCTCAGCCACTTCCCTGTCTCCTTGCGTATTGTTTGTTTTGTTAGGCCGAAGGTCGGGCCCGGGCCGCAGAAAGGAGCTGCCGCCCCTTCCGCAGACAGTGCATTCGCCATTTCGTTGTCTTCAAAACCAGAGTGGGCCAGAATCCATTCTAACCGCACTGCAAGATCAGCAAGTCGTTCTCGACATTCGTCAGCAAGTCCTGAGTTGATGGTATATCCACTTTAGTTGCTGCCTGACTGTCGGTGTATATGGTTATGCGTCGATCCACATAACCTCTGTCTAGGTTTATCTGCGCACACTCCAAAATAGCGTATATCTCGGCCTGATATGCAGATACACCATCACCCAGCCATCTGTGAATCAGACAGTCCCATGAGGCTGTGTATTCGTCTCTTCATCCCAGGATTCTCTAATCCGGATCATAGCCCTGTATGGGGTTGCGAAGTAGTACTTGCGCAACCATTCGTTAGCTGATCGAGCCAGAACTGGAATATCTTCCAGGATCCGGAGCTTCTTGACGTGTCTGCACTCTTCCTCTATTCGCACGTATCCCAGACGCTTCAAGCATAGGAAAGCACTCCCCGCCTCAGCCTCGATCAAGAGGCCGGAGACCAAGGATCACTTCCATCGCAGCAGTTGGTGTAGTCCTCATGCAGCCAGTTACCCCCAGACTGACCACCCTTTGAAGGCGTGTCAGTTGCGATCTAGCCGTGACCAAGGTTACCCTCAACCACCAGACCAGAGCCGCATATGTGAGCATAGGCAGCATGATCACTCTTTAAAACCATATGATCGTTTTGGGGGTCAGTCCCCACCTCGGCCCAATGGCTCTCCTACAGGCTCAATACGTGTTTGTCACCTTGCTTAGGCGACTATCAAGATGAGACTTCCATGTCAGTGATTTATCAAGGATCACTCCTAGATACTTCACCTGTTCAACCACCGGTAGTGGTACTCCACCAAGATGTAGACCCTCAGGTCTTATACCTCTCTTCTTGGTGAAAGCAACTATCTCAGCCTTGGCAGGATTTACTGCAAGTTCGTGTTCGTTACACCACCCATGTAACCTATTCAGAGCCCTTTACATGAGGTCCCTGAGAACGGTAATGTGCCTTCCAACAACAAGGACGACGATGTCATTGGCATACCCAATCGTTAGAAGGCCCTCATCGTTTGAAAGGGTTATTTGTTCGTCGATTACTAGGTTCCAAAAGTGGGCGATAGAACACCCCCCTGCGGACAACCTCTAGCGACGATCACTTTCGCCACATGGTCTTTCCATGTGGCCTCTACTGTACGGTTGCACAACATGGCCCCAAGCCAGTGAGTGATCATTGGCTCTATTCCATGATTTGCCGCAGCCCTACACATAGATCCTACAGGGGTGCTGTCAAATGCCCCTTGTATATCCAAGAATGCTCCCAGTGCGACCATGCCATTTTCCAGCGCATTCTCCATCTGGGTTACCAGTTGGTGCAAGGCAATTTCGGTTGACTTGCCACACCTGAAAGCATGTTGGTTGTTGTGCAAAGGTCACCTAAGCCCAACCTTTTCCTTCATGTACCGATCAGCCACCCTCTCCAGTGTTTTTAGCACAAAGGATGTTAGGCTTATGGGTCTGAAGGATTTAGCCACTGTATAGGTATTACGACCCGGTTTGGGTATGAAGACAACTCTCACCTACCTCCACTGCTCGGGGACATACCTGCGTGCCAAACAGGCCCGAAAGATATGCACCAAAATTGTGCCAACGGCCTCCCAGCCTTGTTGAAGCAAGGCCGGGAAGATTTGGTCTTTTTCCGGAGACTTGTATGGTCTAAACGTCCGTATTGCCAAGTACTCCGCTCGTATGTGACTATTTCTTTTGCTAGAAGATAGTCATCTTTACACGGTCGTTGTATGCCAACATATCCCATGGCTGGACACTCCCACTCGATTTCCTCACAACCGGGAGTGTGTGTCTAGTAGACCACAGACCAAATACAACCAAAAGACTGCCCACTCTAATAAATTTCTTGGCTCCATCAAATGTGCTGCCATCTGTAGTTGTCATGATATATTAAGAGAGAAAATTAAGCAGAAATCTATCAATTTTTAAGGCGGTAAATTCAAAACTCCTGTCCATTTCATTTTTTCAAAATCCTTTTTTGAAACTCTAAGTCAGAAGTAACAATTTCAGGTTGTTGGCCATTAATGCATTTCTAAAGTAGGAGATACTTTAAAAATGGTGAAATGGCAAAAACCTAAAATTGTTACTTCTGACTTGAAAGAGTTTCAAGTACTTTGTGGTTTATAAATGAAACAAGATATTAAAAAAGAACACGTTTTATTTTATTAATAAATAAATGATATAAATTTGCGTCACAGAGATCAGTTCCGTTTGTAATATTTTTTCGAATATTTAGCAAATGCCATTTTATGTAATGGATCCTGATCTTTATGACGCAAATCTTTTCCATTTAACAAATTGGTTACATTTTTCAAATACATAAACACTATTATGTTGATTGTCGTTTTAATAAAAAATTTATGGTTTTCCAAATGATCACTACAAAACAGTGACAGCAATGGAGTTGAATCAATATTTCTTAGTAATTCTTTTTTAAAATTGTAACTCAATATGTACCGGGGAAGCATTTCAAGAATGGTAAGTGTTGTTTTTTTAAACAACTGTGAAAATTGACTAGATGGGTGCATTAAATTGCCAGGCTTATTCTCTCTTTCACGAATTAAAGTATTTTCGACAAGTGAACTTAATGCACCCATCCTATTCTTGCAGTTCAGACAGTTGAATTTTTTAAATATTTTTTTTATGACTACCCCGGCTACATATGGAGTGGCTAAGTCCAATTTGCTGTCATTGTATTGAGTGTCATTTTGTTTATAAATAGGTTCATTTACAATTGGGTAAATTTCACCTTCTCCCTGCTCTTCGATAAATGACTTGAGGTTGTCCAGTAACCCTTCCGATTCATCCTCCTCACAATTAGCACCCACAGAGTATGGCGAGGTGAAATTATTTATAATAAGTGATTTGGTTGTGGATATGAATGAGGAACAGGTTGGATTTCTTGATCCGTAGCTTCTTACACAAGAAAAAAAATTTTCAACTGGGTCCTGGTTGAACACTCTTGGTGCCATATATTTAAATCCTTTTCGTTGTAGAAGTTTCCAGATGTGTAAGAAGCTACGAATCGAAAAAATCCAATTCTTTATGGAAGGGATTGTTGTTGGTCTAGGATTATCAGGTGTGGTGTAGTAAAGGGATTGTAGGAAAGGAATACAGGAATTCCAAAAAGCAATGTGAGGGGACTTTTTACTTACCACACTCCGTAGTTGCTTCCCATCAGGAGGTGATAACGAGCTACCATTGACACTGTCAAATAATTTATCAGATTTCAGGAGAAGGTCGGCGGTCTCGGAGGATTTTGGATCAATATAAAATGAAGATGAAGAATCCAGTTCAGTAGCAATCTTTGCACGAGCATGCATTGCAGATGCTACTGTGTGACTGAACACTTGTGTACAATTCTTCACCTTCATTTTTTTAATTTTCTCTGGTAATATGTGTTCATCAGTCAGTTTGATGAACTGACTGTATGGTCCCTGTTCCCGATCCATTCTGTAAAGATCCACTATATGTGACCAGGAAGCTTTTTTGATAATGCCATCTTGGGTAAAGTGTAGATCTTTAGTCAATAAATTATTTCTAATATTTTTCAATAAATGTGGACAGTCATACACATGAACCACTTCTAAATTATCTACAAGATACCCTTGATAGCGATTATCAATATTATTTCTCAAACAATACTCTCTTGTTTCATGCAATAATGCATTTATAGAAGCCTGATTGGTACTTCCTTGGTCACATATAGTAGCAACTACAGAAAGTCCTATACTTCTAACACTTCGAATTACATCCTTTATCAATTTTTTCAAGGTAGGTGTTGGCGTAGAGCTTGCACAAAAAGATATACATACAACCTGCTTCCATTTTCTTTTTATACCCTTTATCATGAACACAAGGGCATGATCTGCAAATGCAGCACGTCTGTCTGAGCCACCAAAATCTACAAACCCATCAACACAGTCTTTGCTCACATTATACTGCAGTCCAGACTGAATTGACATTTCGTCAAACATAAGGACACAGTATTTATCTAGTTCACCCAGTTTACTTACTGCTTTTTGCAAATTACTTAAAATTTTTCTGTTAATTCCACAGGAAAAAGGAATTTGTTTAAGTAATTTGGAAAGAGTTTTTCTTGAAGGTAAACTGAATAAACTAGATAAGTACCTATAGCCCTTACCGCTTTTCTTAGCTAAAGAAAGTGCTAATATTTTATCGTCTGTAGTGTATCTTCTCCCTCTTGATTTCTTTTTTTGATTTTTTATTTGACTATTGATGAAATTTGTTGTCACCGAGTTCAAATTTGTAAATATATTATTAATCTTGCTGCGAAGCAATTTGCTTTATTGTTGTCTTCATTAAATTCTGCGGAAATTAAAAAATACCTACGTTATTCTAATTCTAATAAAATGAGATGAAAAAACTTACCAGGTAAATGTAAAGTAGGAAGTGCAAAGTTTTTAAGTTTCTTTCCTTCTTTACAAATATCTTCAAAATGAATACTGCAAACTGCTTTTCCTCGTAAAATATTTCTGGGTTGATTGAATAATGTTGGATTATTAATCCTCTCAAGCCACAGGTCCTTTATTCTTTCATCCGCAGGAATATAATGCCTGTAAATATTTTAAACCAAATATAACATATTCATACTGATTTAATTTATTATTAAAAGAAATATAATGAAACTCGTAATATAACTAACCTTTGGGCTTCTCTGTTAGTACACTGTGGAACACAACAACGAACAAATCCCATTTTAAAATAATTATAGTCAAAAGCACAAGAACAAAATGGAACAATTTAATAAAAACAAACACGTGTTTACATTCACAAACAACGCCAAGTAATGGCCGACAATTAGACAAACAGCTAACAGCTGAAAATTCTTACCAGTCCTACCATTTCATGTGTGCTACCAACGTAAAATTTCAGTTATTTACAAAAGCAGCGCCACCTTTGAGGAACAATCTTGACTATATATTCAATCATAACTCATGACAACTACAGATGTCTCTGAAAACTGTGTATCGCTTTTTTCACGAGTAAGTTTCCACCCCCTGTAGTAGACGCTGCAAGGTATCCACCGATGTTTCGGTGAAGACATGCGACTTCCATGCAGCCTAGTGCGCTGTCCGGCGATTTGGTTAAGATCCGGCGCAGCCTTGACATTTAAGGTACGATATCCTCACAGAAGGCCCGCCAGGCATCTCTCCGAGCCAACCTCACCTCACTCTTGTACTCATTTCGTTTCTGGCGGTATTGCTTCCAATCCAGATCCGACTTTGACTTCCTGGCCCTATTAAATAGGCGCCGGGTATGTTGCCGCAGCGAGTCCAGAGCGTTGTTTCACCATTTGTGGCCCTTTCCCTCCTTCCTCGTTTTTTCTGCGCAGTTTTCTTCATAAGACGAGACAATATTCGAGCCCAGCTCCGCTATGACCCAATCGATCTCATCATTATTGTCAAAATTTCTAGGGAAACCGTCAAGCCTCCTTGCGAGATCCAGTTGATACCGTTGTCAATTGGTAGTCTTGGGGTTCCTATACTTAACTGATTGTTTTTCAACATCAACCCTGTAACAGAAACAAATGTAACTGTGATCCGACAATGACGGATCAGTCCCTTACCATACCATACAACGGTACTTGAAGCAAGCGTCACATCCAGGACTTCAGTCCGAATTCTATTCCGGAATGTTGGCTTCGTCCCTCGGTTGAGTAGTTGCAAGTCATTGGTACCTAGGTAGTCAAGCAATGCCGCTCCCCTGCTATCGACGCCTGTGCTGCCCCACATAGTGTGGTGCGCATTGGCATCACAGCCAATAAGAAGTGGCAGTTTCCTGACCGTGCAATAGTCCTCCGCCTTGCGGAACGTATTTTTTAATGGACCAACTAACTAACTAACTAACTCATTTTTTAATGGACACAAAACCAAAAATGCCGCGAAAAAAAAGGTTAGGTTGAAGTTGAAAACATCTTATTTGCTTAAAATTCATAGCAAAAACAGCACAGTTTACTTATACTGTCAAAATTTTGTACGTTTTGATTGGTAGTACAATTTTGAGAACTTAGACTACACTGATTCCTTTTTCTCTCACTAATTTCTATTCCCTGATTTCAAGAATACTGCTTTATTTTGAAATCGAGTGAAATTTTGTGGGAATCGAAATGTCAACATTAAATACTTTTTGAAAATAAAATCTTTTATAGGTATCGACATAAAATAATGTTTATTATTTTGGTAAATGAAAATTGGCACCGAAGAACCGTTGAAACGTTTATACTCTGATATATAAACGTCGATTCCAGACCAAAAATAAGTAACTGAAACGCAATAAGACCCGGAGATCCAATTGCATAATATACATTCTCACGTGTATCTGGATTGTATGTTTACAAAATTAACACACCTGATATATTATATATTTATTTTCAAATGTTTGTTCTACACTAAATGATGAGCTTTGCCAAAGGAAATTTTTTCTACACTTTATATCCTCGTTTTGTTTATTGTTTGGTATATTTTCGTTATGGACATGTGTTTTTTTCTCACAATTATCGAGACACCGGCTTTGAAGACGGCAACCATCTTTTATCACGTGTATCGAACCAGAAATTGCTTTCTGTCTTTAGCATAAACATTTAGAAAATGCGGAAAAATAAGACTGCAGCTATAAAACTATTTATACGAAATGCGCTTGAAATGTAAAACGTCGTATTCGATGTTTGTACATATACCTTTTTCTTGCTTTTTCCTATAGAACTAGGGGTTATGCATCTCTACATATTATATATTAAGTTGACAATCCCTAAATAAGGTCTCACTTATATACAGGGAATTCTGTAAAAATCATCTTGTTCGCCTATGGCTCCAAAACAAACCATGGCACTGGGGCTGGTATAATAGGAGTGGATCTAGAATCAAGCAGAGACGATTATTTTTGATGGATTTTTAGAAGATCTAGGTAAGGGCAGCTGCCCATTGGCGATGCCCTCGATATATATTATGTAATATATATTTAATTCCGTTTTGTGACCAGATTTTAATTTAAAGAGTTTTTTTCGTAAAAAACATTCCTTGAAAGGAATAGTTGAGTGCTCCGTGGAATGGATTAAAATAGACAGTTTCCGTGAAAGGAGAGATTCGTCTGAAAAGTACACGGCAAGTTTCTTTTCTTTCTCAAGATTTATACCGATTTGTGAACCTGAGTGTTCACGGCATGTTTAGCAAAAGTTGGCACGCCGAAAAAAAGTCTTTCCGTAATGATTGGAGTAAATCACGGGGAGGAAATTGCAAAAAAATCCTGCAGATAACTTTTGTAATTGAAAAAATACCCTTGTAAAATGTCTACTTCTTTCAACGGTCCTACAGACGAATTTTTACAAAAAAATTTAGAATGTTTAAAAGGGTAAAGTTCTTTTCAAGATCTAAGGGCCAGCTGCACCGTTTCTTCCTCTAAATAATCATTTCATAAGTGAAACTATATTCATTGAGTAAAACTTGGTGTAATTCAACTGCACCGTGTTTTATTTAGCTAAGTCGACTAAAACAGGTTGTGAACAGGCGGACAGAGATTTTGATTTTGGTAAAAATTGAAATGTGACATATGTGACACTACAGTCCGATAATGAGAATGACAATTATATAAACAATATAAAATATAATCAAGTAAATGAAGAGCTGCGTCTCTGATTTATGCCCAGTGTTCATTGATAAAACTATCGATCTTTTAATAGTGGTAGTAGAAATCTGTCTGTTTCTTTTCGTAGTCAAAACTTTTAAAAAATATATATATATATATTCGGATAGGGTGTTATAAAAATCTTGTTTGGGAATTATATTCCTGGACACACCAAATTCAATTAATTCCATTTTGCAAAGGTCATTAAAAAGCTCTATATCCATTACTAATTTTATTTTGTTTGATTTTATAAACTAACCTCTCTATATTTTGATAATTTTGTCTGCCAAGTGCCAAGACATAACCTTACTTTCACATAAGTAGGACTTAAGTAGAACCTACACTTCGACTTACGTTAAGAACGACTTACGACGCGGCGCAGTCACACATATTTAATTATTTAATTAAGTTCTACTTAAATGCTTAAGTAGCAGCGGTACACTTGGCCCTAAGATACTAACTTGACTTGACTTAGGCTTGAGATGCAATAAAACCATAAAACTTTTCGGATTTGCCGTGCAGAGCCGCACTATACCTGATGAAAAAGAAACAGTAGGTACTGAGTAAATTATAATAAGAATAACCCACGTCACTTACTTTTATGGCTTTATTGCATGTCAGGTCAGGTCAGTTTCTTAGATCGTGAAAAGAACTATACAGAACACAAAATGAGCCCCTAAGTTAATTTAAAAAATGAGAAAAAATGATAAAATAATTCAAAATTTTGCTTATTTCCGATTTACAAGAAATCTCATAATTTTCAACTGATCAACTGCCTGTGCGGTAGACTGAAGGCTACAAATAAAAGTCGATGTGTTTGAGAAAGCTTTTTGAATGATAAAGCTATCTATAATTAAAATTAAGTGAATTTTGATCTATTGGTAAACAAAAGTGACTTCATCAAGTTTTTAAAATGCATTGTTTTGTAAAAATCTTCGAAATCGTTCTAAAGAAAATAAAAAAATCTTGTTTTTGACTTGCAGCGCCATCTATACCCAAGTAACAAAAATTGATATATAAAAGTTATAAACACCTTTATAAAATCATGTTTGGAAGGTAAATGGTGCCTTAGAGTGTGAAATAAGCATATATACAGAGCTTATTCAGCTGTTATAACTCTAAATAGGCCCACGTTAGGCAACCATTTCATAAGGGTATTACGAGCAACTGCATTATAACTGTTCTATGATATTCTTATAAAAGTTTGAAATACCCTTTATACGACGTTTATATATCCTAACCTCCAAACTGCAGTAAATATGGACACTTTTATAAAGTTACTGTTCAAAGACCACATAATGGTAATTTAGAAGTTAATATACCATTTATATGACGTAAACACCTACATCATCTGGAACAAGATTTTCAGAAGAAACCATAATACTTATATAACTTTATTATTGCTAAATAATAGAAACATCAATTATGTATTTAAAACTAATGCAACTGTCAATCTGCTTCGCAAATTTAAGTAGGTATGGCGTCTATCACACACTACTACATTATATTAACTTTGGCGATATAGTGAAAAGGGACACATCAGGAGTACCTGAAAACTGGCATGCGAAGCAAATTTTACTGTGAAAATAGATTACGGTACCTCGAAAAAACACAACGCGCCCGTTATTTTATCAAAAATAAAAAAATTTATGAAGCATTAATTTATTTGACAATGTTTTTTTAAAAGCGATAATTACAGTCTTCCAGACATAACTAATTTCTGTGATTAGAGCAACTTATTTTAGTACATTATTGTTATAAAATTGTTCAGAATTATTCATTTTCAACCAAAATTGAATTCTAGCATATCACTCGCAATTAGATTGCAATATGGCGGTAACGGGTATGAGAAAATGCAAATCGCTAGTTCAATAGTTTTATGAAGGGAATTTAAGAGCCTATATTACTCTATTAACTCTTTAATATGGATAGTTGGATAAATGTATCTATTTTAAGTTAACTCCTCCTTTCAAATAATCGGTGTTGCCGATTTACTTGCCGGTTATTATCAAGTACCTATGACATAATTATACATTTTGTATTAATACAATGTCTATGATAGCAAAATACTTTTCTTTAATAACTGTATGTAAAATTTTCTGGGGTTTATATTTTATCTCTTCCTCTGGTGACATTTTATTTATTATTTACAAAGTTATTATATGTATCTATCTGGGGAATTAACTTAACGTTTGACAACACTGTTTTTTCTAACCGGCATCAGCCGCCACTTGGTTTCTTCTCCGTCAAGAGCAGGGGGAACTGGAGTTAGTCCTGACCAAATAGACTCTCTTATTTCGCTAAAAGGGGATATAATCGTTCCATTATAGTGGTTAAAACTACAACTTTTTAAATTGTAGGTGGTATATCTTTGACATATTCTAAAACAGTTTCTCTTGGATTTTCAATCCCGTTATGCCAATATGCCCCCGAATCAATTGTTTTTACACTTATGTTAGGTGGTGTTTATGAAAAAGTTCTTGGATCCTTCGGTATAACGCTGCACTTGACAATCGGTTATTAACAATATTTAAGAGTTCTTTTAGAGCAGTGTGCTCCTACTTATGCCGTACTTACTGCCCACGATCTCAATTTCGTTCTGAACTGCTAGTTTAACTCAAACTTGGACATCATTTGAATTTTTGCCATCATCTTAGCAATTTTACCTTTTACCTTGCGTTTAAAGTTACCACTTTTCTTAATATTTTCCCATTTTTTTGAAATCTCACTCATGATGGCAATGTACTAATTCAAAAGCACTTACAGAATTTTTCAAGCTTAGGTTAAACTTGTTATATAGCACCGCTATCGAGCTAAACTATTTTATAAAACTATCACATGTCCCTCTCTAAATAACTCTCAGAAAACGACATCTGATCCCGTGGAGTTTATCAACGCTATTTTTCTTAAATCACCAGACTATTATATGAATCGATTATATAAACGTTTACAAAGTATACTATAAAGTATGTACTTAAAAGTGTAGAAAATATGCTTCTATATTGCTTAATGGTCATCATAGAAAGGTGTATAAACCAGTTAAAAAACTGTTATATAGAGGTCTTCTAATTATGTTCTACGATCGCTTTTGTATAATAAACCAAAAAAGCTCTCCGCGAAACCGTTATGAACCACTAACATAACATTTTGGTTATTAAACGGTTACCAACATGTTACTTGGGTAATCAAATTTGCAACTAGTTCACATTTCTCGTTGAATAGATCGGTTCATAAATAAGCAAAAATTGTCTTTTTATCATTTGATATCAAGGCATTCTATTTACTTTCAATTTCGCCAGAATTAAAAACTATTTTTTCGCGCCGAGCATCCGTTGGAAATAATATTAAAAGTAAACACGCACGCTTCCTGCCAATCGCGTTTATTTTTTTCGATAAATAAGAAGATTGCAGATCGGAAATTGTCGAATTTATAAAAAACTTTCACATATTTTGCCGCTTAAAATTTGGAAATAATTCAAAAATACGATATATTTGATTGAGCATTTTATACAAAGTATAGCCTGCCAGTGAACAGATTAATTATATTCATTCCAACAGCTCTCAATCTCTATTAAATCATTTGTGAATCAATAACCATGAATTTATTGTTCTATTTTTGTTTCAGGTAAAACCAATGAACTCATTATTTAGATGGAAACGTAAGTAGGTTTTTAATGTTTGTTAACAATTATTTAACGCATAGATAAGCGTATTTTTGTGGATTTCTACGTAAAAAACAACTCATTTCATCAGTCCATGCAATTTATACATGGGTCTCTTCATGTAAAATTCACTTCAGTTTCACATTTTCACAGATTTTAATATAGCAGTAACTACATGGTTATTCATGCAAACGTGAGTTAATTTGAAAAAAAATTATGACATTTAACAATGTTCAGATTTAAGTCTTTAGTGAATATTTAGAGGCTTCTCTCTAATGACGTTTGATGTGTTGAACGTGAAACTGTTTTGCAAAAACCCGCAATGTCGTTAATTACAGGTACGTTTTCATTGCACCATTTTTCCTGCAAAATGTAAATAAAATAATTTTCTTTCTTAACAACCAACCAATTTAATGCTATAAAAGTGTTAACGATATGCTAAATCGGAAAATTACAAAAAATTATAAAATGTATATAAAAAGTTTTCCGTTGCCAGGTGTAGCAGGTTCGTTAACCCCGAAGGTTCTAATTATCTATTTAAATTTCAATCGATCGGTGAAAATAAATTAGACTCGATAGAAAAAAAAATAAACAGCTATTGGGATTGATGGCAGAAGTGAAAACGAAAATAACTTGATTCCTTGGAAAAAATTCAACATACGCAGATGATATAGGAGTTATTACAAAATAAATGTACCCCTTATAAAAATTTTATCGTACGTCTATGTTGAAAGGAAATTCTCACAACTAAATTGACGCCTTAAAAAATCCATTTTTTCCACAAAATTTCAATATTACTAAAATTATATTGATCCTCTATAAGGACCCCGCGCTTTTCTTATAACAAAGTGGCGTTCCGTCAAATGTTATCAATTTTGGATATGATGTTTTACTCGACTTCTTGACCGAAAGTATCCGTGGGACCAATTCAATCCTATGACTAGTTTCCGATATACAGGGTATTAAAGTTGAAAAATCTTTGTTTTTCGTGACCACGTAATTTTATTATTAACAAATAAATATGTATTTTTAATTGATAGTACCATTGATATGTTCTAGTTTATCGTAAACTTACACATAAATAGTCCAAAATGTCAACATATACAGGGTGGGACTCAATTATACAGGGACGAATTTTTGGAATTCTAAGAAATTCGTATATTGAATGAAAACAAGGTCAAAATAAAAAGTTCCTTCATATTCAATGTTCTGGCATCAAATATACTAGTTCAAGAGGTATTCCATACAGGGTGATTCTGCAACCTGAAACTAGTTTTTTTCTATATGAAATAAATAAGTTACACCACGTATTTTGAAATTAATTTTTGATGTTTAAAACGTATTGGTTACCTAGATATTAGTACTTTTCTTAAAATACAGGGTGATTTGCACATACATCTTGTTATATTTCATAATCTTACTATGAAGTGTTTTTCAGAAACAGGGTCCTGAGGGTGGAAGAGGTATCCATTAAAGTTAACTTTATGGAAAAACCAGGTTTTCATGACTTGATAATTACTCTGATCTGACGGTTCTGTCAACAATTTGGCATTTATAACCTCAATGGATTATATTGTGAATATTTTGATTGCTTTTACTTTGTTTTCCTTGAATTTTGCAATGTTAACAAACGATATCCAAGATATTTTTGAGGAACTTTCAACCGACTATGAAGAAGATGCTATGAATATCATTGAAGGCCCTCGGCGACAAAGGATATTTAGGAATCGGCTGGACCATTTCACTTTGTGGAACGAAACAGAACTACACTAATGATAGAAGAGATTCAATTTCCTCATTGGAAAAGTTTATGGCTCGTTTATCCATTTAGACAGGAACAAATAAAATAAAAATTCAACACTGGGAACGAAATAACAAATACACCGAACAGACATATCGAAACTGGACCATACAACTAAAGTCAAAATGCTAAAACTGTAGGCAATAGAGAATATTTCTCTATCCTCCAGGCTATTCTTCTTTTTATTTTTCTCATTTTTTTTGAAAATGAAACTTTTATTATTATTAATTTACTGTAGTACATGCCTACAGGATGATTAAATACTTGTAATTTATTCATCTTTTTATCAATGGTTCGGTACACTTCGGTATGTATCTATAAATAAAAATGTGATTATAATATCGTTCACTATCTCTATTCTGCTGAGTACTCCACCTTCGGGACCCTGTTTCTGAAAAACTGGTCATAGTAAGATTATGAAATCTCAGCTCATTTACTATTTTAAGCTTATTACAAAACAAAATAAATCAAACATTTTGACGGAACTAGTTATAAAATACAGGGTGATTCAGGAAAAGTGTATTTTCTCTAATTTTTGTCGGTTTAATAACAAGACGTATGTGCAAATCACCCTGTATTTTAAATAAGTACTAATATCTAGGTAACCAATACGTTTTAAACATCAAAAACTACTTTTAAAAAACATGTTGTAACTTTTTTATTTCATATAGAAAAACACTAATTTCCGGTTGCATTAAGAATCACCCTGTATGGAATACCTCTAGAACTAGTATATTTAATGCCAGAACATTGAATATGAAGTAACTTTTTATTTCTGACCTTGTTTTCATTTAATATAAGAATTTCTTAGAATTCCAAAAATTCGTCCCTGGTATAATTGAGTCCCACCCTGTATATGTTGACATTTTGAACTATTTATGTGTAAGTTCACGATAAACTAGAACATATCAATGGTTCTATCAATTAAAAATGCATATTTATTTGTTAGTAATAAAATTACGTGGTCACGAAAAACAAGGATTTTTCAACTTTAATACCCAGTATATCGGAAACTAGTCATAGGATTGAATTGGTCCCATGGACACTTTTGGTCAAGAAGTCGAGTACAACATCATATCCAAAATTTATAACATTTGACGGAACGCCACTTTGTCATAAGAAAAGCGCGGGGTCCTTTTTATCGTGCGTTTATGATTGAAAATTTCACGAATCAAGTATTTCATTGTACGCCCATGGTAAATGGTATTTCAAGAGATATATTGACCACCTTTTGAAAATGTTACAGTACACCCATGATATAGAAACTTTTACAAATCCATCCCTTATAAAAATGTAATTGTACGGAAATGGCAGTTCACTTGCCCCTTTGTGGGCTCGTTTACTAAAATTTTTAAATCATTTTTAACTGTCGTAAAACAAAGTACTAAGGATAAAAATATGTTTCTGAAAATTTCATGTTAATAGAATATGTCGTTTTCCTAATACAACCAATTAAATAAGCATACCGTACGGGGCATACGTGCCTTGTGTGAAGAAAATAAAATGGGAGGACCTAATTTTAAAAAATCAAACTCATTAAATCTTCCAGAAGTGGACTTATTAATGATTATTAAGTTTTTTAATAAACAACACGAGTTTATTAAATTATAATTTTATACTATGTGACACATCGTTTTTGGCTGTTTTCCGGCCAGAATGATTAAAAATGTCAATATTTCCATAAATACATACTCTCTCAAATGATATACAGGGTGATTCCAGATGTTTTATTTTACTCCTGGTCTGGTGGAAAAAGTTACGGAGATAACGCTACAGGTTACTCAGTAAAAAATTGCAATTTTTTTAACTGCAGACTGCCCAATTAAAGGAGCTTCTCCAAATGCTATTTATGATGAATGTGTAGTGGAAATTAAATCACCAATGTTGAAAAGAACAAGAAAAACTTATTTTGATGAAGCAGGTAATATTGATTCCATCAGATTCAAATGCACATGCACCTCACTGGCAAAACAAGCGATATTTGTTGGAGCTGATCCGGACTTTGAATCGAATAAAATAATTTCTTTTAAAACATATAATATACGCCAGTTTTGATGATCTACTGAAAAAGAGTACCTGTTTTTTGGAAAAAAGCAGCATTTATTAAAATTTAATTTGTGAAGAACTGACCCATTATTTTATTAAATAATTTTGGTTAGGATTAATAACACCACAAGCTATAAGAACAATATTATCTACTTTTCTTAATAAATTTAGATTAATACAAGCGTGTGGTTTTCAATAACCCTCTCAATATGGATTCACAACGTATTTTATAAGGTTATTCATAACGATTCTGATTGAAGAAAAATGAAATCCTTAAAATACACAAAGTATGTTGACTTATCAGTGAATGCTTTGAGTCTTTTTATGCTTTTCTGCCATTGCGTTTTTTGCATCCTTATTAATAGAAATAAATGTTTTGTTAGATGTTTTAATCGTAGTACTTTTACATTCTGGAACCGCACAATATTTATAGCTTTTTTTACTCTGGTTCTGGTCCATTGTGTCGAATAGTTTAAATTATTTCTAAACGTTCTCATTTCACAAACATAAAAGTAGTCATCTAACCGAAAACCGATCGGCGCGGTATCCTCTCTCTGAACGAAAGATTCCATATGCGATGACGTCACGCCTGAAATTCGAAGAGAAGCGCTGTTTAATGTTCATAATTTTCTTAGGCGACTTAGGAGTCTCGCTGACGTCTTTTGCACATTTTGCACAGAGCCTCAAAATGATGTGCTCTTCCTAAGGTAAAATGAAAAAATATATGTAAATGAGCCCATTTCCCGGATAACACATTCTAATTTGATTTATTGGAAATTAACTGATACAATTCCATTGAGCACGTCACTGATCATCTTGCAATGCAGTCGGAGCTTCTTCGCCGGCATATGGCAGATCGATTTCTAGTTTGGACAATATCGTGAGTTTGCCAACTATGACATGAGCAAATAATTGAAAAAAAAAACGAAAAGATATATCTGGGAAATTATTCTATACTACGCCAAAACAATTTTAGAAATTGGATTATCAATCTTCTCCAAGTAATTCCATTTTATATGTTTACCCCATTTTTGTGAAAAAGCTATAAAGCTATAAATTGTTTCTATAATCTAATGTACTTACAAAAAAAAGAAAAAAATATATTTACATGTAGACCAAGCAATGGAGACTTTCCATTTTTAGTAATTTTTCACAGAAATCCTAGTAGAAAAGGGGATTTGCAAAGTGTCTGGATGCGTAGGTTATCTGTTGCGTTTTCGAGACTTTTTAGAATCGCTGAAAACTGAATACACATCCTTTTTTCTCCCGCCAAAATTGCATACGTCTGTCATATTCATCTTACGGATTTTATTTGGAAGTTATGATTAAACGCAATAAAAGGAAACAAAAACGGTGAGTACCTATGTTTTTGTTGAATCGTATGACCCGCGTGATTCGACTGCATTTGACTGTAATAAAATTTTATACAATATAACGAAGCCAGAAGTCTCCTGCAGTACTTATAGAGTTACAGAAAACTTGGTTAGATGGTTAGTGATGGATTTCATACAAATTGAGAAAAACTAGCGAACATTTATCTAAATTTTGTAAACAATCTTAATAAGTGTACTATTAATATTCATACAAATGAATAATATACAGGTTTTATAGGTCATGTTGGCCAAATACCCCCTAGAAATTCATAGTCTTTTATATGATTACACCATCCGTTTTCTACTAGGATTTTTGTCAAAAATATTCTACTATTGCTTGGTCTAGTGGAGTGGGCTTTGTTTTATAAAATTTTTCATATCATTGGAAGGAATTAGGAATAACATTGAAAGGAATTAGGATGCTAGGAGGAAGAATACAATTTTATCCTTGCTCTCTACAAGGAGCTGGTTTTTCTAGCCTTTTTGGGCAAATTCGAAATTTCTGTGAGATTCGTCCAGATTGCAGATGACTTTGCAAAAAAATACTAGCTCCGAAGTTCATTATAAAGTAAAATTAAATCAACTTATTTAATCCGCTTGAGTCCATTGACTTTTTTAGTTTGAGGACATCGCATTATAATTAATTTTTTAATCGAAGACGACGTAAAGAAAATCCTGGTTCTTTTATGCTAGTAAATAAATTTAGAGAACTAATCAATCATCCCACTCATCAGTTTTCTCCAATTGACTCTTGCGAGAACGCTTTTCGTAGCGCTACCAACGGGATAAATATAAAAATTGACATGAATTCCTGACTACAAAGACCTTAGAGATTAACCTGTCATGGTAGGAAGGCTTTAGCTAACTATAAATTAATTATTCACAGAGCCACTTTCGTAATATCGGGTAATTTAATATTTTAAACAGAGTTAATATTAAAATTTATTCAACCCTAAAAAAGAGGAAATTGAGAAGACTTTCAGAAACATCGAGTAATTTGATTCAAAGTTTTTTATTCGGTTAATTAACGTCGATCTATTTCTAAGACTAAGGCTAGTGTACCACCAACCAGTGGTGTACCAGCCATGGATTTGGGTCCTCGGTTTTACGTCTCCTCTGAAAGACGGCATATCTCCATTATTCCTCGAGCTATCCTAGTATATAACCTAAAAGAAGATCCCAACCTTACTCACTACAGTATGACGATGACAGGTAACGCGATGGAAGTGACAGGTGTCGTTTAAGCAGTGACAGTTTTGACTGTGTCTGATGATGCGTAAACTAAGTAATTATTTTTGTTGCTCCCAATGCAGATAAAGAAGTTTGTATTTCAAAAAAAATTGTAAATTGTAACGTGTGGTAGGTCTTCATCAAATTCGGTTGGGTCGGCCCAAAATTCAATGGCTTTTCGCATCCCGAAGCAGCTCTGTAGCTGTAGCCTAGTCAAAGTACCAGGGACGTATATAAGGGGGGGGGGGGTTTGGTGGTCCAAACCCTCTCCATAAAAAATACAATAAAGGTACAATAATTTTTTATTAGCATACTGCCGAAATATGAGTATTCATCGGGATGTGACAATTCTATTTCAATAAAAGCTTCAATTTTCAATCATCTATCACTTTTTAAAATAGGTGCTCGGAGCACCGTGCTCCCAAATTAATATACAGGTAACAACTCGGCTGGTATGGAAATGCGGCGAAGAACTTAGAAGACTGGCGACTCGGAACAGTGTAGCACTGGAGTGGGTCCCAGGTCACAAAGGAATTGCTGGCAATGAAAAAGCTGACGAAATTGCAAGAGCATGTTGTTGAACGGAACCGAACCATCTGTGGGCATCCCCAGATGCTCCACTAGGTCATGGTTAAAAGGGTGGGTAAAAGAACATAGAACTCTGGAAGAATACGCCCAGCCAAAAACATGGGAAGAAATTTATAGAAGAACCATCAGAAACAGTATCAAAAAACTGCTTTCAATGAGCAGGAACAAACTACGCACCATAACAGGGCTTCTTACGGGAGACTTTCCCACAAAGGAGCACCTGAACAAAATAGGGCTGTATAACGGAGACCTCACATGCAGGAGATGCAAAAAAGGCACTGAAACAGCTCTGCACATATTATGCAACTATGAGACGCTGGACCACAGGAGGCAAAAACTAAATGAAAGACCCCAAATGACTCCAGAAGATTTCTACAACCAACCAGTAAAGAACCTGTATATACAGGGAACGGATTGGCTGTAGTCAAAATGTTAGGAGAATCCACAATAAACCCAAGAGGCTGAGGTGGTGCCGGCGAAGGGACGGCTCCTTTAAAAAATATATATACATGGTTAGAACCATTTCAGCAGAAGGGGGCAAAACGAAAAACGATGTTTGAAAATACTTTTAGATGTAGCCAAGTCAAACAAATGATTGAAAAAAAACTTAACATTATTTCTTGAACTAAAAAAATTGCTTTAGGTCGGGGCACTCGATTTTTTTTGCCTTAGGCGGCGCCTTCAATAAAGCTTTCCCCTTCTAAACCTATCAGAAGAAAAAAAAAACCCTCCCCATGTAAAAGCTATAGCTACGTGACTGCAAAGTACACATAAAACCTCACAAAAATACAAAAAACTGGAGAATTCAAATAGGGGTTTTGAAAGGGTTGTGTTTAACTTGAGAAAAATTTTCCGGAAAATCGATGAGTAATTTTTTATTTGTTTTTTCACTCTAATTGTTTTTAAATAATGAAAACACAGAAAAATAATCGAATCGAAAATTGTAGCTAATACATGTATCTAAAAATTTCAACTGAAAAGTTTTTCTGCAAATTGAAAAGTTTACGAGTTAAAATTAATTTCATTGGTAGTCAATTCGTCGTTAAGCGTGAACCCGTGAGCCAAATTTATTCACCGCTCGACTTAAAAGTTAATAATTTTGGGCTTATAATATTCTAAAAAAATAAATAATCACATGTAAAATGTGGAGGAAGATGAAATACTTTCAAATTTGAAAAAGTAGATTTTCTAACTGTAAAATTAGTTTATTTATAAAAAACTAGAACTGAAAAATCAAGAAGCAATTATAATTCCTATTTAATTAATACTTATCCCAGCGATAATTCCTTTTAGATTTAGCATTGCAAATGAGCTTAAAACATTATTATTATAAAAGCAAAGCCATCAATATTATAATTCAATGAAACTTCACCACTAAACACTTTGAAGTGTCTACTATCGAAACTACTATAAGTACAGTTTTTCTATAAATAGAGTAAGATCCCAGAGCGATAAGACATAACTTATTTTCAAATAGATGAAATGTTAGGTTCTCAGTAGCACCTCGTGTGCTTTGAACACCTGTGTGTTTGTGGAGCTATCCTAAGGGAACCTTGGCAGATATCAGGCGAAAAAGATGACTAAAAATGGGAGTTACTTCACTTAAATTTCATTTTCATATTTTCATATTATTATATGTTTTGTAGAATAATATTCTAGTGTATATAGTATCATAAGTGTCAGACACTTTCCATGGGCCAAAACTTTTGTCAGACGCTTTAAAGCTGCAAAAGAATGGATTAACTTCATTTATTTTCACATGTCTGACTTTCAAATATGTCATCATGGCAACTATTACTAAGTTATATGTGCTCTAACAGATTCGAACTATACTGAATACTATACGTTTACGAAGCTTGTGGAGCTTTAAAGCGTCTGACAAAAGTTTTGGTCCATGGAAAGTGTCTGACACTTATGATACTACTTTAGAATATTATTCAACAAAACATATATAAAAATCAGACATTTAAATTTAAGTAAAGTAACTCTTAATTTTAGTCATCTTTCTCACCTGATATCTGCCAAGGTGCCCTTAGGATAGCTCCACAAACACACAGGTGTTCAAAGCACACGGGATGCTACTGAGGACCTAGCATTTCATCTATTTGAAAATAAGTTATGTCTTATCGCTCTGGGATCTTGGACTAAAATATCAAATCTTGAAAACAATAACGATTATCCGGAAAATTGCATACCTAGCTTCGTAAAGTGGTAATCACAACCCTTTCAGTTTGAATTCTCAGAAGTTTTTTTATTTTTTGCGGCATTTTACGGATATTTTGTGCACTTTGACCAGTCTACTGCCGCATAAATAAATTCAGCTAACACCAATTCGTTGCTGACTGAATTATCTTTTATAGATATGTGACATTGACATTCTATTATGGTTTAATTGATACTCCTGCATCTGTAGATAAATTCCTTGTTTATAATTCGATTGAAAAGTATAAGATTAAATAAATTTAGATAATTATCTAGTATAATTTATATACAATCTATATCGTTTACGTAATTCGGTGGAGTTAACTCAATTTCGGATAACGTAACACAATCTTGAAGGTTCCTGCCGAACGATAAATTAATCCTAGTCTAGTGTCACAGTAAACGTCAATTTATTATTGTAATGGTGATTAATCACTTAATTTATCGTCAATGTTGTAGACACGTCCATAGACCCTTTACATGGTAAGCGATCTACATATTACTGATATAAATGAAACTATTCTCTATCATGCCCTTAACACATCATATAACTTTAATTTCTAAAACCCTTGGAGATTTTCAAATAAATTAAATAGTTTTTTAATCCATATTGAATTCATATCAACTTTTCATTGGATGACAAAAAGAAGAGTCGGTCCCTTTTCATCTAAATTTCGCTTTTTTTTTCTCTTCTTATTTTCCCTTTTCTTTTCTCACCCTGCTCACTGAAAAATACTTCGTCTTTTGTACGAAAGGCAATTAAAAAGTAGAAGGGTATAATATACTCATAATAATGACCAGAGGCTCTCTCAGAATCCGTGAGCAAACTCTCCGAGGGCTACAATACCAAGCTTTAGAAAAGAGCGGAGAACTCTTTTAAAATAAATGTACACTATTAAAATAGCTTTAAGAATAAATTATAGTTGACTAGTTGACCCGGCCACGCGTTGCTGTGGCCAACGTTTTTGTCATATTACATTATTGTAAACTATTTAAAAGAAACGGTAGGAGAACATCTGACATGGGCACCACCATGTTTTTTCACTTAGATGCCATTTGTAAAAAAAACACGGCGACCTTCATGATTGATTTTCTACTACCGTTACCCCTTATGAATGAAATTATTATTTACGAACGGAGACGGAAACGTTAAAGCTGGTATGAAAATTTACTGGTTTGGGATTTGAAGGGGACGGACTTTGAACACAATTGATAAAAATTTTCGTACAGTTGATTTAAACCAAAAATCAATACAAAAGAATTAAATTTAAAATTTACTACTATTTTCATTCAAGTTTGTAACAAATGAGTATATTACAAAGTTTTTAGTAAATAACATGTGACAGTTAAACTTATAAATGAGGTAGGTAGGGCGGATAGTTTAAAATCTTCTAACAATAATATTTATTATTTTGAATTATAAATACTTTTAATTTCAATTTAACTTAGCACTAATCGGTGCACACTATTAGGATCAACTGCAGCTTAAATGAAACGTTTGGAAGTTTGACATAGCGCGCCATCTATTGAATACTTACTCAATCCAGTCAACAGATGTCGCCATCTATTAGAATCGTTTGGAGCAGATAAAGACAAATAATTTGCAATAAAATAATATTGCGATCATACATTGAGATGTAAGCTATCCTATCTTTCAAATTGGATCAAACTGCACACGGTGTACAAATTTGATTGAAATCAGTTAAGTAGTTTAGGATTCCATTGCGGACAAACATGTGACACGTAATTTATATATATCAAGAAGATATTTACTATAAAACCACCTATTTTGGGCATAATCCATTTAAAGATATTTTATTACGCGTTGGTAGAATTTAGACTGAGTTACGGCATTCTACACATCTTCATAAATTACATAAATTCAAAAATATATATTGAAAATTGGTAAAACAATCACTTTTTCTTCTGATCAGCGTGTTATTTAGTTAAAATGTAGTTTTTCTACTTGCGTCATAGTTAGGGAGGCGAATAGGAGATTTTTCGGGAATACTCGAGCGTGGCAGTTGAAGATATGAGAGATACCTTAGACCTAATAGAAAAGTATAAGCTCTATATGTAGTGACGCGCATCTAGGATAGACGATCAGATTAGTAAAAAAAATCTATAGTCCGAAGTACCTACTAGAGCGCGTCAGATTAGGATATTGGGGGTTGATCTAAGTGTTTTAAGACTAAATTTAACTAATCTGACGATAAGTCCTTGACGCCGCCGAGTTATAGGGTCGCGAACTTGTAAAAAAAACGTTTATCCGGCATACTCGAGGGCGATTTTATTTATTTTTATTTTGAAGAATATAATCTAAAACTTACTAAAGATACAAAATCTGCCGGTTTCCGCATGACCGGAAGTGTGGAGGAGCCATTTCGTCTTCCGAAAAACGCGTTGCGGCATATAAGTCGCGAACGATACATTTTACAAAAAAAATTTTCAATTAAAAAAGGTAATTTCATTTTACACAAAAAAGGTATCCTTACATGTTTGTCCAAAGTTGAAAATTTTGGACTTAAAGCATCATGAAAACTCAAACTCCCGTTTTTTGAGTATAATATTATTATAGATTAAATTATGTAACTTTTATTATATTATCTCAAACTTTTTCTCCTAAAGCTTCTCGACAATTTTCGTGGACTCGGAAAAAGTTACGCGTATCTGTATACAAAAGTATTATTAACATGTACAGTTTCATTTATTTATATCATTCAATAGCCTGTTAATCCTCAAATTATTTTTTGAACGTACCGTAAGCAAAACGAAGAGAACCCACCAACATTTTTGTCAGATTAAGAAAATATGCTTTCAGGATACCGAGATAAACTTACCCGATGAAAATCTGACTCGCTCCAGTATTTCAAAAGAACTGTTTTTTTGCATTTTCAAAAATTTATCGTTACTTATCGTCACGCCGAAATCGTCAGTTTTTTTAAAGGGAGCTTCCTTGGGGCCTACTTTACACCCCTTTCGAAAATCTGACGCGCTCGAGTAAATTTTTTTTATGTTTTTATTTTTGACTACTTTATATGCCCACCCCTACCACGCAAAGATTAGGCAGATTAGTATACTGTTATTATCAGACGCACTTGGGGCATACGTGGTATGAATATCTGACGCGCTCGAGAATGCCCAAGTAACTGTTTTTTTACATTTTTGAAAAACCGTACACGCCATACCCACCGCTAAAATGGTTTTTACCATACGAGTTTTTCTTTTCGAAATTACTTCATCTTTCGCTTTTGATAGGTCTCGACGGCGCTCGAGAATGTCGCCATTTAGCGACCTCGCCTCCCTAACTTTCACTAAAATCGCATCTAAACACGCGCAAAACGTCACTTGAACCACTAAAAGTCACATCATCTTTTGTTGCTTAAACGTCACGTCAAGTGTATTTTCTGTAATGTTTATTTAATATTTTATGATAATTTTGTAGTTCTGTTTTTCATTGTCTGTCATCTTGTGAATATAATTGAAATAATAAAATATAATTGGTTTTTTCCTGCAGGAGTAACAAAAGTATAGTAAGCACCTAGTGTCAAAATAGTAGGTATATTATACACCAAGGTGGTGAAGACTATTAATATTAATATTGACCGAGCACCAAGATTATTTCACGAGGGGCTTTGCCCCGAGCGGAATAAGGTGCGGGGTTCATAAATGTCTTCAAAACCATGGTGTATATACAGTTTTTTCCACTACTAGTCAAATTTAAGACAAAAATTAAAAATAATTCACAATTGCACCACGTGAAGCGTGAATTTTAAACTAATGGCATTTTCATTAAAATAATTTTACCACTTATACTTTAATATACTATTATCTTGGTAGGTAATTTCAAGCAGCAAATATGTAAAGACAATCTCCTGGGTATACAAAATTATGTTGCACAAGTTTTTGTTGAACTACTATCCCTGATTTCTCAAAATATTTCAATTTGTATATTGTTGACCTAGGTTAATAATAGAAAAAATGATTAACCACTGATAGAGAAATTCAACTTCTCAGTTGGCTAGAAATAGCAATAATTGTCAACTTCACGACTAGTAGTGGAAAAAGTTACGTTATTGACACTTGGTACTTAATATACTATCTCACTTTGTAGTTCGATAAGGTGTGTTTATTTAGTTGTTTTTTTTTTGAAACTTTATGCCAGATCAAAGTTATGTTTCTTTTATTGTACAGTCATCGGTCCTTGATGAGTTTGCAAAATGTCAAACTGATCTGAGAGTAAAGTGATTAAAACCCAAGTTTAAAGGTTGCGTTACAACCCAAAGCACATTAAAATTTTAACAGTGTAGAAAATGGCTTGCGAACCTTAGTCCTTTGGTTTGAGTCTCGGATTCATTAGAGCATCATTAGTAGGTATTTCGAAGTTTTAAAATGTTGGCCTAGCTGGAGACTTTGATAAATGCCACACATAAGAATACGGAGACAAATTGGAGATGTGAGACCTTTAGATGTATTCCCTTTAAAACGGCAAAGGCACCGACCCACTTGTACCTTTTTTTTGTGAAAATTTATATCCTTTAAACTTTCGAGCAGTGAAAACGAGTCCCTATATTTAATATCTCAATTTGTGTACATGCATTTGAAAGTAGTTTGTCAAAAAGAATCTCTTAATAGTTTGGCATGTATATGTAGTTTGTGTGCCGGAATATGAGGGGCTTGCAGATACAAGCATAAATTTTGCATTTTGCTATTGGTGGGAATTGGCGCTTTATCAGATCTCCTAACACCTTGCATGCCTATTTTTTCAAAAAAATATAAACTTCACTCTCGAAACGACTTTAAAAATCATAAAATTTGAAAGTCCGCCAAAACGCGCTTTACGTCATAAAGATGGCTGCCCCATGGTGTGACGTCATTTGTTTACGTTCTTATTCGTGTATCACGCTCCGAGTTCTTGTGACCTAATTTGTTACTGAAATCTTTAAAAATGGATGAAGCCGAAAAAAAAAACTTTGTATTCCAAGTATTGCATTGTTCCAGTGTGTAAATCAACGTCTATTAAAACTCCAGACAAAATATTTGTTACTTTACCTGGTGGCGCAAGCTTTTGTCTGTGAAGACCATTTTAATCTAAGTACCTACTCCTATGCTGGTAATTTTTATCCTTAAATAGTTTGAGGCTATGTACCTATATGTCTAGGAATCAACCATAAAAACATCATTTTCTTATTACGACGACACATCGAAATATGGTTGGTATATATTATAAATAAAACATAGTTTAAATCGTACTTACGATAATGCTTCAACTCCTCTTATTTCCTCTGCATTAAAGCAGCTGTTTTAAATTCAGCAGCATAAATGAGTCTACTTTGGACAAGTTATCAGTTTGTGCTTTTACAAAACCTTCGCTAGCCATATCTTTACTCACAAAATATGAAAGAATCGTCACTGAACACTGAATGTGTAAATAAAATATAATTTTCCAAAAGATTTAAAATATCCTTAGAAATATCGAATATTTATGTTCACTTTCCACTTTACGTTGACTTATAGAAATAAAAAAAACACACACAAACACGTGATGGTCACAAATAAACATATAATAGTATATTACATAACAAGAGTTGTAAGCCGCCGCGTAGCGGCGAGTGTGGTAATTCTATAAGCATGTAATAAGCTTACAACTCTAGTTGTGTACTATACTTTTTCTACGAACAGCTTCATTAATGAAAATAAAACGCATGAATAACATGTACATTCACACTAAGCGCTAGTGACAGCGAGTCTTATTAATTATTAAACGTCAAAACAACCTCTACTAACTCGTTTCCATGGTTACTCGAAACCATTGACTGACTAGACTTGGGTGATAAATTTTTGTTTTTCTAGAACTGTAGCGTAATTTTTTTTATTACGTGCTAGTCATTACGTGTCAGTATCCGTAATGATCTATTTACTTAGTAACCAAATAGTAGGTAATATGGAACTTACTAGTGTGAGAGTAGAAAAATGATATTTTTACGTCGATGAAGCAATTAATAGTTGATTAAAATACAATATAAACACACAACTACACATAAACTAATGCAATACCGGCCATATTGACATAAGTAAACACAAGTGCATTGAAATTTGAATTTTATTTTAAAATTTGGAAGTAATTTCCAATGGAAACTGGTTTATTTCCTATTATTAGTAATTTTTCATATCATAATTACTATTATAAATTAATATCCAAGCAAAATATGAAATAATATATGCGTGTACTCTGTTAATTGGCGGACAAGTTAGATGAAGAACAAAGCAATTCAAATGAAAGTTGGAAGACTGGATGGTGGAAACGCCATCTAACTAGTGTTCTATATTCAGCATGTCTACTTTTCATAAGTAGTTACGTAAATAACTATTCCAGATTCTTATTATCGCACTAGTGCGGTAATGTATTCCAAAACGCACTAGTGCGGTAATATACGTCATTATGACATTGAAAATAGTGTCAAATCGTACCCGTTATATGACAGTTGTAGATAAAATAGTTATTTATGTATTAAGAGCGAAAAGTGATACATTATTGCTTGAGAGTAATGGTTACCGTGCGTCGCGAAGCGGAGCGCGGTAATTACTCGAAAGCAATAATGTCACGTTTTTGCTGGTAATACATATAACATTTTTTCTGCAATCACTTAATTGTAACTATTGAAAACAAATATAAAGTAGAATTCATAAAAACTTATCTATCAGTTTAAATATGTCAATTCAAATATGTTTCAAACTTTTATATCTGTCACTGTCAATACAATTGTGTTTGTAGTATCGGTTGTTATGGGCAACGAGCGTTTTGCCATTTATCACGCTCGGCGTAACTCTCCTCAAGAAACGTCAACTTTTCGTTTTCAATGGCAAGCGGAAAAGCCTACTTTCGAATGTGATTGTAGGAAAATAAAATTAGAGGAATTAAAATACCTTCAAATAAACAAAAATTTATGTCATTGCTCCCATCACAATTCTGTTGGACGTAAAAGTTATCATTTCTATTTTAGGTACTCAACTGCAGACATTGGTACACGCAAATGTATGTTTTAATTGAGAGTTAATTTTTAATGGACCCATTGTACATAAATAGAATAAGGTTTCGGTATGGAATGCGTCTATCAATATAAATTAAAACACATGCGGCAATGAAAATAGTGGTAGGAATAATAATGAAGTTATAAATGTGGGTTGTACTAAGCTGATATTTTATAAAGTATTATTACAGTTTCCTCTTATATTGTCGTATTTAATGAAGCGCGTTACCAATAGATATCGCAGAATAATAATTATTCCAACGCTTTATAAGTTTTGAAATATATTTTCCAAAGACACTGAAGAAGCAACAACTACTTCCCGTGCTATAGGCACCGACGGATATTGAATTACACTTCAAAGTTTATTTATCGAATTTTGGTTTGCGGTTGGAGGTGAAGATGTCGCTACTGTCACAACTTTCACATTTCCGTTAGTGGAAGACATGTATTGATTGTGATTTTGGTGTATTCCTCAGTCCGTGATTAGGCTTTGAGCTCACGGACGGAGAACATATACCTTGTACTGATGAGGCGCAAATACGCCGAAAGCGGTCTACAAGTTATGTTGTCCCTTCTTATTGAAAACCAAAATGGTTGATGTTAAATATCTTGTAGATATGACAACCCCGTTTGACTTTGAAGTGTAATTCAATATCCGTCGGAGCCTATAGCTCAGGAAGTAGTTGTTGCTTCTTAGTTGAACCACAGAATACACCACCCAAACAAGAAACGAAAGCCGGCGTAAATCCTTTGATGTTTTGGGGGGAAAATTTCGTGACCTTCAAACTGACGTTGACGGATCAAGTTACACTGAGAAAATTGTTCAAAAAATGTAAATTAAATGTTAACTACACGCAAAAAAGTGAAACCAAAGAATCTCAAATAATAATTGTTTATTTTTATGGCTGGTTTCGACAAAGTTTCAATTGTTAAACTCAATTTATGGATTGTTAAAGATAATTTAACAGCTTAACAAATATTGTGGAAAATATATAAATATGAGTTTTAACTTCTGTTTTTGTGGTACCATCCATTATTAAAAATAATGAGCTATTGTTTTACCAAATGATTCTTATTTTCTATATTGTTATCGAAATTATATGTGTAAGTATGTATTTATGTAGCACTATATGTAGGATAGTATGTTATTTTGTTTTTTTCGAGCCATACATCAGACAATTTTTGACCGATTTATATGTTTGACCTCTCGTTACATTCACAAATGTCTGAAATTTCGTAAAATAATTCGCAAACATATACAGTGCGAAACAAAAAATTTCCAGTCAGTTTTAAAGTTTGGTAAAGTTTGGATGTGTCCGCCATTTTGTTTTTTAAACAAAACGCGAAATATTAGATTAGTAGTGTGTCTTGATCAATTATCTTTTGAACAAAACCGACATCAATAAAATCGATCTATAAATAAAAAAAATATCAATAAAAAAGGAAATTCCGGTTTTTTTGGACAACCCTATATATTTATAATATCAGTTTACAATAGAAAGAATTTCAGTAAATGATGAAATAAAATTACGATAAGTATGGTGCTTGAATATAAATTTTTTATTATTTATATATTTAAAAGTTACACTTCACCACTCTGAATTAAATTTTAATCTCAGAGAAAATGTACTGATATCAGTGACAACGAAGTTATAAAAAAGAAGCGATAGTAAACTTTTCTCCATAATTATCGAAATTTTGTTGTGTTTTCCAATTATTATTATCATCCATCACTTGAATGACAGCCACGAATTGCACAAGTTTTTGGCGCCATAACTAATAAATCTAATTTTGTAAACAAATTTTATCGTTCAAAACACAAAAAAATGTGTAAATAATCAAAAAGCTTACAACAAAGAAAATTCTTTGGTAAACAATAAAATCACATGTCATTGACAGATGACGGGCTTAAATTGGCGACTGTCAGACATGCGCACTCAGAAAATGAATTGTAAAATAGCCCAAGCTTCTTTTCTTCTTGGGATAGTGTATTCTGTGGTTGAACGGTCAGTGTCTTTGGAAAATATTTCTCAAAACTTATAAATCGTTAGAATAATTATTATTCTGCGAAAGAGTTTGTTCAACCATCCTTTGCCGTTACGTCATACATTGTCCAGCTTGCTCTCTCATTCATGAAATGGATGAGACGGAATTATAACGTCATTAATGAATTTCTTATCTAAGGTCGATATAAATTTTATCTGTTACTTTTGACAGTTCAGTTGTCATATTTTGAAAACAATTCTCAACATTATGTCAATGATTATTATTTTGAGGTTAAGTGTAAAATGACATTCTTCAAACTCTATCTACTGATATTTCATTTTAAGAGATTCTAGACGAATGCTATGGAGAATAAAACAGTTGCATCCACGCTGAATGGCACAAGAGAGGGTGCATCGCTGGAGGGTGAAACTCAACTTAGAATTGAGAGTTTCCTCAAGTTTGGAACTGATAGTGACGAAGGGAAAATCGCAACTGAATAAAATATTAGATTTCAACTTAAGTTATATAATGAAACAAATATTAGTAGTTTTAGAGAACTTTCTAATAAATTATAGCTCATTTTGGTCCTGTTCCAAGTCCGCCTTCGCCCCATTGAACCAGTACGAAATTCTATTTTCGTCCATAGTAAACTAGAATGTAATGAAGTTAATGTCGATAACTGACTGGGTGTATGTGAGATGCCATAGCCACAACTCTTTTCAGGTCGTGGTTCAAAATGTTCCTTTAAACTATTGAAATTCCCACTAAGTATTATTATTAATGTTATTCTTAGTCCCCCACGTTGGGCGCCAAATTATTTTAATTAATAATTGTAAATAGATAATTTAAATTTTTTTTCTTTATATGTATAGATGTACAGATAGTTTAGTTAAAAGGAAGTAAGTAAAATAAATAATATTGAATAATAAAAAAAATATATATATACTTGAATAATACAGAAAAATATAAAAAAACTATCAAAAGGTGAATAAAATATTGAATAATAATAATAAAAATAAAAATACTAAAATACTTAATTACTAGGCGTGAGGCAGATATGTATGAGATGTCGTACCTGAAATTAAAGAGAAACGGATGAGCAATCAAGTCTACCAAAAGTATTTCTAAATTAAATGTAAGAAAGTAATTAAAAATTGACATTGGTAAATAGTTAACACTGTTATCTCTCTCAGTCACATTTAGCCAGAAAACAACAAAATAAAAGAATCTTATATATCTCCGTATTTTTAATGTTGTTAATATAAACATAGACGTGACTCTTAAGGAGATTAAGATTTCAAGTGTCTGGGTGCCGATGTTTTGTATTTTGAAACTTTATAGATTTTTATATATAGGGCGATTAAAAAAATTGTTC